>JALPQI010011333.1:0-40714 GCA_025490895.1 Thaumatotibia leucotreta | reverse complement strand
ACTCACATTCAAACATGTTTGGCCTAAATAATATAGAAAGCAAACTAACCCTTCCTCTTCATTGACGGTAGTGGTAATATTGAATTTCTCCTTAGCTTCATTAATAGTGTACGTCAGTTTCCATAACACATCCCGGTAGTGAGGGTCGAACAATTCGCGGTTCTTAAACGACGCTGGAACGGTAAATGTGGTGGTGAAATACCGGTACGGGTATGTCGATGAATACCGGTACCGACGTATGATACCGGTACAATTCAATACAGGGTAGTATTGAGTATACCGACAGACTGACATTATAGTCTCAAAAGGGTGTATTTCTCCCTTCGAGTTTGTCGATTTTACTCATTTCCACCCTGTATTTTTATAAATGAGAAATACGTGATGGTTTATTAATACATAATGTATTTTGTACATTGTATAAATAATAAATAACATTCCAGTCATTATTTTGAAGTCCATAAAAACATAAATTGCTATTTGACAGATTGACCGTAAAATATAATATTTGACGCTTTTATTTAACTAATAAAATGTTAATTTTTCTAATGCTTCTTCGCTTCAAAGTCATTACTTTACTCATTAGTGATAAAAATGTGTTTTTACCCGCTCGTAGTAATTAAACGAGCGTTTTACGAGCTAGTGAGGGGAAGAAGTGGTTATATCGTCGGCTGACAAGCAAAACTCATTATAAAAACTGTCACTACTCTTAGCAACTTCTTATGTCAGTATTAAATCAGAACTGGGATAGGAGCTAGATTTCTGTAGTAGCCGTGTGGTGACGGCAGTAAGAATACATTTGTCACCACCCCAACTCCTCCTGCGGGTGTCGTAAGAGTCGACTAAGGGATTGAAGTGTCACTTACCATTATTTAATAAAAGATTGTTGATGGGCAGCAGCGTCATCATAGTGGGCATTTACCTCCTAATGCGTCTATACGCATAGTTAATAGGAGAGGCCTACGTCCAACAGTGGACTATGACGATGATGATGATGATCATATCTAGACGATTCAAAAGAGTTTGTTGCTATTCCAATTTGAATAAAGAATTATTTGACTTTGACTTTGATGATGATTTGTTACTTGTGGCAATCTTTGGGGGAGGCCTATGTTCAGCAGTGGACGTCTTTCGGCTGATATGATGATGACTTAGTGAGTTTTGCTTGTCAACCGACGATATGTGGTTAGAAACTTGTTTACTAGTTACGATGAGCAAGCTTTTCTCACCTGCCATCTTCTTAACTCCCTTAACAAACATAATCTCTGCCTCAGTGAGCCGGTAAAATGTATGACTTGCGCAGTTCTCATCCTCTGCGAAGTTGGTTAACGCTAGCACCGTTTCTTTGAAGAACTTTTCGCTTATGTTATTTAGTAAGTCTAGCGGTGGGAGAGCTGAGTCGGTATTTTTTCTAAAAAAAAAAAACAATACAATAGTACATTACATCAGAGGCCGGGAAAATGAGGATTTCCGGCCAAGTTGGTATATACCAGATAGGTAACGAGGCCGGGTATCCGTTTTCACGCCCAGGCATGCATAGTGCTTTTCTCAAACATACAAAGAAATACAAAAAAAAGAATGACAATGTTGTCGAAATAAAAAAAAAGTTACATTGCAGGCCTAGGCCTGAAAAGTATTATGAAATTCCATTTCCATCAGTGAGTTACAGCGCCCTAAAAGCGATACTTCCGAGTCTAACTTAAGGAACGTAAAGACAATATTTCATTGCATGTTTGAGAAATAACTTTTTTTTGGACAGGACAAAGTTGTGTTGTGTGTTTGTCGAACAATAAAAGTAAAAAAACCGGCCAAATGCGAGTCGGACTCGCGCATGAAGGGTTCCGTACTTCCGTAGCAACAAATACCTACTAGCTATGTATTAGCCGTATTGTAATACTTGATGGCGACTATAGAGTTCAGTCAGCTCTCCATTGTAAGCACATAAAAATTACAGTTAAATCAACCTATCTCAAAAACTATAAGATAAAATTTAATCAAACCAAAAATCGTTGAAAGTGTTTATTCATATGCATCACATATGGACTAAATTGGATATAATACATAGAAAAAGTATCGGGAAAACTGGCTAGGTTTACAGGTAAATTCACCAAAGCTGGCACGAATGGAATGAATGAAATGAATAACATCTATCACTGTGTGTCGTCCCAACCTGTATCTACTGTCATTAAGACATCCACACATAGATCTTTCCGTCAGTTACTCGTTCCATTCGTACCTGTACATATGCGCTTTGTGAATTTAAAAAATGTACAAATTTAACTACTGCTACTACCGCGTATTACGCGTATGCCCATTCATTATTAAACTATGGTGTCATACTGTGGGGCAAAAAAGTTCAAGGATATGAATATCTTTAAAAATATGCATAATGAACCCCATTTTACGCTCTTTCATTTTTAATTTATTTCGTTACCCTCGCTAGCTAATATTATAGTTTAAAAATTACCATGATTTTTTGACATTTTCGTAAATAAGTCTAAAACAAAAGAAGACCGAGGATTGATATTACGCATACAGTGTTCTTAGGGCCTTCCACTACTGCAACTCAAATTACAACCAAATACAATGAGGGTGGCAATCTTCTTAGCTTACCCTGCTAGACCCTTTTATACAAAACGAGTTCTCACATTTAAATCTATGATTACCTTAACACATTCGACGGCCGTAACACAGCGTCTGTGATCAAAAACATTTGACTCCTACGCCAGTGACACATATACGTGATCAAAATTACGCTACTCTAGTGCCGCTAGCATATATCAAGTTCTTACTCATGTGCCAGTCGCATAGAAATACTATAATTTTTGACACAAGTGTTGTGTCGCTGGCATAGGAGTACAATCATTTCGATCACACATGCGTGTCACTGGCATAGGAGTTCTAATAAGAAAAATTCGATCAGTGTAGTATTAGGATTTAGTGAAACAGTACCGGGGGAGAACGTATTAAATACATATGAGCGCTAGTGTATTTACTTACGGATATCGTATTGGAGAAACATCATTATTTGATCGTAGTGTCTTTTTCCATGTGATGCTTCTGAAATAACAATGAGGAATTTAGTTGCAATTTAAACTAAGAAATAAACATTTACGGATAATATCACTCTAATTTTTAATTAAATATAATTATACAGTGTGTTACCATCAAGCAGGCTTCTTATGAAACCGAGCAATGGGATGTAGATTCTTTGCCAAGAATATATTCAATATTTAAAATCATTTAACTTTGATAGAAAAGTTGAGCAAGAAGAAATGTAATTCAAAATGTATCGTTAATTAGCGTTTGACAATGACAGATAGCAGCCACTCGTGTTTGAAAACTGGGTCAAAATTATTTTCGTTGTTTTGTTTCATACCACTCTGTCACATTTTTAGTTGCTTTTTCGACTCAGTATTTTGAAAAAATCCGTTGCACTTGTATTTCTATTCTAAATTAGATTTTAACCTATAACATCAGAAATTGAAAACAAAACATCATCTCATACAAAAATCACAACGGCGTCACCTTTTTTTAGGGACACAAAATAAGACAACGAAAAGAATTTTGACCCAACTAAGCAATACCTTTACATTGATCATTCGAAGGGAATCAAATTAATTGAACAATGTAAGGCGGAGCGAGGAAACGAAATCAAAACTCGACTATTAGATAAATTGTCTTGTATTGACTTTACGCTTCTAACTGTTACACAAGACACACGAAACCACTGCTACTGTGCAGGGGCATCCAAACGGGTTTGAAGTACCCAAACACAGTTGACAATACCAATATCGAGACGCTTAGAAGGCTCAACTAAGAAAATAAATAAATTGGGGCCTTGTAAAGGATTAAATGACTCACATCATCAGCCTATCTCAGTCCACACCTGGACGGAGGCATTTCCTATTAATTATGCGTATCTATAGACGCATTAGGAGGTAAATTGGGCTGGGCGCGATCGCCGTAATGTGTCCACTATGATGACGCTGCCCATCATCAAAGTAACTATTCTTTATTCAAGTAAGCTTATTAATAAGCATTTTCGAATCGTCTGACATTATCAAGAGAGAAAAAAATATCTACTACTGGTTCTAACCCTACACCCTTCCTGAGAAGAACCAGTAAGAAACTCAGGTGGACTTATTTTTTCAAAACAGTATAATCTACATCTTATTAAATTAACATGCATTAAAGAATTTATTACATAAAAATTGATGATGGGCAGCAGCGTCATCATAGTGGACATATTACTGCGATCGCCAATCCGCTTGCCCAGCGTGGCGATTATGGGCATTTACCTCCTAATGCGTCTATACGCAAAGTTAATAGGAGAGGAGAGGCCTACGTCCAGCAGTGGACTAATATAGGCTGATGATGACGATGATGACAGTCATCACCCCTATTACGTGCACGGTTAAATGACTAATCATCAGCGAAATCTGTGAACACATGAACCAACCTCTCTTTCTCATTGCAGGTAGTCGTGATTTTGCATGTATTCCGCGCTTCTTTTAAAACTCGATCGAGTTTCCATAACATGATTCTGTATTTCGGCAAGAACATGTCTCGCACCCTCGTGGATTCTGTAATAACATGTTTATTTTGTAAATAATAGCAGTAATATATGAAGTAATAATAATATGATTTGCGTTTGTTTAGGGTAAATTGCTAGTAATTGGCCACCCTCCAGTAACTGGCCACCGTATACAGGGTGCTCGCGAGCATTCCGAAAGATTTTAATGCTGATTTCCTGAGCACATTTAGAGTATTTAATGTTATACAAAATTTCCTGGATTCGGCTTGGTTCCAGAGATAATTAACCTTTTTTCGAAATAAGTTTTTCGACGTAACTCGTCATAAAACTTCTTTTTGATTAAAATGCTACCATAATGTGTTTTAATATTACCACACCTTTTGCCTGACAATCAAAAAATAAGAATAGACTTGACGAAATAACCTGTCCCCAAAAAAATAATTAAAATAAATAAATTAAACAAATTGTTGTTATGATAAAAAGTACTGGAAATGTTAAAAAATATTCGAAGTCTAAAAAAAAGAGAAAAAAAATTTTTTTTTGGTGGTATTTCACATTAGGTCTCATAATATTTTTTGTTTATTTTGATGTCTAGATCTAGAATGCATAGTTAAAATCTTTTGGAATGCTCGCGAGCACACTGTATATCGTCGCTCGGTACCCACAGCACAAGCCTTAATTGAGCTTACCGTGAGACTAGGTAAATTTTTGTAAGATGTCCCAAGATATTTATTTATATCTGCAGAATAAACTAACCTGCCAAAGTCTGAACCCCATTCACAAACTCTACTTCTTCAGCAGTAAGTTGAACAAAGTTGACATTCCTGTGGTTCTCATTGCCAGCGAATTTAGTGAGTGCTGTGACTGTGCTCCTGAAGAATTGCTCGTTGAGGCCGGTCAGGAGGCCGAGGGACGGCGCTGACGAGGTGTCGTAGGGCCCATTGTATAAGGTGTCCAGTTACTGGAGAGTGGCCAGTTACTAGCAATTTACCCTTTGGCTGTCATTGCCAGCGAATTTAGTGAGGACTCTGTTTATTATATTTGCCATGAATATGTATTTGTAAATCAGCCTCCGTAGCCTAGTTGATAGTGACCGTGCCTACAAAGCTAGAGGTTCCGGGTTAAGTCCCGGCGAGGGCAATATTTGTGCATTTATTTATCACAAATATGGCTGTGTATGTATGTAAGTATCTATATGTATCTATCTACGAGTATTATACATATATATCGTCGCCTGGTACCTGGTAATTAAGGCTTGTGATGTGGGTACATCACAAAAAAAATGTGGGTACATCACAAGCCTTAATTGAGCTTACCGTGGGACTAAGTCGATTTGTGTAAGACGTCCCAAGATATTTATTTATATCTGCAGAATAAACTAACCTGCCAAAGTCTGAACCCCATTCACAAACTCTACTTCCTCTGTAGTAAGTTGAACAAAGTTGACATTCCTCTGGTTCTCATTGCCCGCGAATTTAGTGAGCGCTGCTACTGTGCTCCTGAAGAACTGCTCGCTGAGTCCTGTCAGGAGGCCGAGGGACGGGGCTGACGAGGTGTCGTAGGGCACATTGTATAAGGTGTCCAGTTACTGGAGAGCGGCCAGTTACTAGCAATTTACCCTTTGGCTGTCATTGCCAGCGAATTTAGTGAATACTCTCGTTTATTATATTTGCCATGAATAAATGATATGTATTTGTATATCAGCCTCCGTAGCCTAGTTGATAGTGACCGTGCCTACAAAGCTAGAGGTTCCGGGTTCGAATCCCGGCGAGGGCAATATTTGTGCATTTATTTGTCACAAATATGGCTGTGTATGTATGTAAGTATCTATATGTATCTATCTACGAGTATTATACATATATATCGTCGCCTGGTACCTGATAATTAAGGCTTGTGATGTGGGTACATTACAAGCGTTAATTGAGCTTACCGTGGGACTAAGTCGATTTGTGTAAGATGTCCCAAGATATTTATATCTGCAGAACAAACTAACCTGCCAAAGTCTGAACCCCATTCACAAACTCTACTTCTTCAGCAGTAAGTTGAACAAAGTTGACATTCCTCTGGTTCTCATTGCCCGCGAATTTAGTGAGTGCTGTGACTGTGCTCCTGAAAAACTGCTCGCTGAGGCCGTTCAGGAGGCCGAGGGACGGCGCTGACGAGGTGTCGTAGTAGGGGTCCAGGAATGTGGTTCTGCGAGAAACATGACATTTTAACCTTTTAACAGGTTCGCCTCCGGTACTGTTTCACTAAGTGCTTATACTATGCCGATCGAAATTATCTGATAGAAATCCTATGCCAGTGACACGCATGTGTGACCGAAAAGATTGTACTCCTATGCCGGCGACACAGCACGGTGTCAAAAACGTTCGCATTTCTATGCCACTGGCATAGGAGTGAGGGACTTGATTTATGTTAGTGGCATAAGAATAAGATTACTTTGATCACGTATGTGTGTTACTGGCATAGGAGTACAGTTTTTTCGGTCACATATGCGTGTCACCGGCGTCGAACGTGTTAACCTTTTAACGGTGGCGACCATAGACAAGGGCTCATGCATAAATCATGCGAGGTTTTTTCGGCAAATTTTTGACCCAAGGGTGATGTTTGGTGAGTTTTTTGGCTACCCCCCCCCCCAGCAGTCTCACGTGTATTTTCTCATTCAACTTGTAACGTTCGCTCGCCGCAAAATTCACAATATTTCTTAGTTTGGTCATCATAGAAAAATACACGTGAGGTCTCCTAGTACCCCCTCCCCTAACGTGATCTGTCGTAATTTTTTCTTGGACCCCCTCCCCCCCTATAGGACCTCGCGTGATTTATGCACAAGCCCCAACGGAAAATCGCGACAACTACGCTACTGGTCGTCAGCTGGGCATTTTCGCGAGAAGAGATACAAAAACTTATTTTTCTGAAACAGGTAAATTTTATGTTTTTCCTGCTCAGAATCACGAGCTCTTTCGATCCTACTAGAAGAAAAAAAGTGTCCCAACTTTTTGTTTCTATTACGTAACCGTTTTTCAAACACTTTGTACAGCGGTTACAAAGTGGAGAGCATGTAAAATGTATGAAAAATGTGGGACCATTTTTTTCTTGTACTTTTTTTCTCCTAGATTGAAAGAAGTCGTTATTCTGAGTAGGAAAAACATTAAATTTACCTACCTTAAAAAAAATTTTTTTTGGATTTCTTCTCGCGAAAATGCCCAGCTACGACAATACAGTAGGAACTTACACGGCACGGGAAAGTTCAATTTAGCTTAAAAATCACTATTGCCGGGCGCCAGTGTAACGCCGATTTCCGTTAAATTGGACAAGTTACTTGGGACATTAATAGAAGTTGCCGGGAATATCGGCTTTTGTTACTTTCGTAAAAAAAAATGTTTCGTTTTCATCACTACATAGCATGAAATAAAGTCACATTTTCTGTCCCTATGTCCCTTTGTACGCTTAAATCTTTAAAACTACGCAACGGATTTTGATGAGATTTTTAATAGGAAGAGTAATTCAAGAGGAAGGTTTTTATGTACGTATAGTACCCGTGCGAAGCCGGGGCGGGTCACTAGTGCATAATAATTGAATTGGCAAGTGTGAGAGAACCTTAAGAATAAGATCTCAAGCGACTGACGGCTGCTGACGGCACATGTCAAAATAAGTAACATTAGGATGTAATAAAGGTTGCAATACAGTTGTTCAGTCATTAAACTTATTTTTTTAATAACTCAATAACAATAAGAGTTAAGACACTAGTTTCTTGAGAAATTATTTTTGACCTAAATTTAACGGAAATCAATAAAAACACGGTGTGTAATCACTTCTTTAATTATTGCCAAATCATAAAATTGACACCATGTATAAAATAGATCATTTTGTAATTATGTACTTACAGTGTCTGGCTCTTTCCGTTTGAATCCTTATTTTCTCCACGAGGACTTTTCGACATATTATCTTTGTTTGCTTCTCGTTGATTATTTTCCTTTACGTTTTTAGTTTTAGTCTTTCCTGTATCCTTTATTGATTTGGTGCCGTTTTTGCGTACTTTTTCGACTTTTAAAACCCTGAGTTTTATAGAAAAAAAAAAAAAGATTTAACTGAGCGGTATTATAGTTAATACCGGTACCGGTTTGGTACCGATATGCCTGATATCGGTACCGGTAAGCCTGATACCGATACCAGTATAAAGAAAAAAATACATTATAATTATAATTTACATGGGGACTGTTACGTCGTCGTTGAAACTAAAAGAAATATTAAACTTTTCTGGCAAAAATATTCATGTACTCGACATGTAACGTCATGCTGTTGTATTATGACACATGGAAAATAACATTCATAGCACATTAGCATAATGTTAACATGTATGTTATTTTAGCAATTGAACTCCTCTTGCGGGTGTCGTAAGAGTCGATTAAGGGATTGAAGTGTCACTGACCATTATTTGATAAAAGTTTGATGACGGGCAGCAGCGTCATCATAGTGGACACATTACTGCGATCGCCAATCCGCTTGCCCAGCGTGGCGATTATGGGCATTTACCTCCTAATGCGTCTATACGCATAGTTAATAGGAGAGGCCTACGTCCAACAGGGGACTATTATAGGCTGATGATGATGATGAACTATTTTAGCTGAAAAGTATATGTCATCCATTTCCATTCAGTAAAAAAGTCATAGGATGTAAACCTATAGGATTAAAAGACTACCTAGACCTCAACATACAGGGTTACTTTCACACCAGTACAATAAATCAACATACGTAATAGTAGTCTAAAATACAAAATACTAGCATTTTTTGTTACTACTCTTTTGGAAAAAAAACGAAAATACTGTTCGAAATATCCGCAAATCGAACAAGAAATGTGGACCTATTACGCATCTATCGACGTGCATAACTAGCAAAACGCACGAACTGTCAACTGTTTGTTTAAAATAGCATCGTGCGCGGCATGGCGGGTTGGATCACCCCTCCCCGCCGCCCTCGTCATACCGCATCGTTGACGTCTTGTAAGTAGTGCGCCATAAAGGAAAAAAATGTGTTATTTTATTCGATACAAATGAGCTACTATCGATACCAATGATATGGTAAAATGTATTGTACCGGTGAAAAAGTAACCCTGTATATGCAGAATGCACCGAATGCAAGTATGTAATGCAATGGCTCTCACTCACTCGCTTTAGTAAACTCTAGTCTTGCTTGAAGAAACAGGCATTAATAAAAAAAAAAACAAAACATGCGAAGCAGCGAAAATGTTGTGATTGAAGTAGATGGCACTAGGTATACATATTTTCAGAAGTGTTAGGCAAAGTTAGCGCTTTTTACGGAATTTCGTGGTAGTATGCCATAGAAAACAAGTATAGTCGCCATCATATACAATATCAGTAGGCTTAGCACAGGATTAGCGCGACAATATGTCGCCGCGAGATAGACAATCCATCCCTCTTTTAAAAATCTATCTCGCGGCGACAAACTGACATATCAATCATGTGCTAGGCATACAGGTAATATAAAATTTAGCAGATGGTGATAAAGATTTGTACGGCTTGTGTTGCGGCTTTACCAAGACGGGTACTGGCCGCGTACAACGCTGTAAGGCCTGACGAGGATCCTTTTAAAAGGTTTAACTAAACATGTCGAGCAATAATCGACTTTTACGTGAGTAAAGGTCTTCGCACACTATAACAACTCCACGCCAACGCGGCAGCAACTCTACTCACTCTCACGAGTAGTCAACTATTAATAGTTGATCCACCCAATGGTCACGAATGGACAACGCGGTGTCAACGAGTGGGCAATGAAATCGTTGCGTGACAAATGAGTCGGGGTTGACCTTTAGTATACGATGCGTAGGCCACGTCGTACACTACTGTAATATCATATTTTTAAATTAAACCTTGAACATATGACACAGGGCTTAAATTTCAATGATTAGACTTGAGTCGAGTGGGTGTGGACTTGTGGAGTTGATATAGTGTGTGAAGCAAGGATCGGACAAACGCCCGTCATTTTGGAATTATAACCCTGTTCCGTACAGTAGAGACATCCTCATCTTATGATGTTAACATATTTTATTTAATATGATTTTTTTTTAATAACACTAAACAAAGTATCTATTTATCCTAAATCTTTCTTACTTGTTCAAGTAGTACATATCATGATTGTGCCAATAAACGATTTAAGAAAAATTAATTCATTTACGCGATATACATAACCCGCGAATATGTATAATAATGTAGCGGTAACCGAAGAAGATATTATACACTCCATTCAACGAAATTCAATATCAAAAATTCTAAATCGTTTATGGGTCACAAATTCACAATCATGACGTGTACAAGTAAATAGGAGTTGCGATCTCCTAAACACATAATTTGTGATAGTGTTGTTAAAAAACATCTTATAAAATAAAATAAGTTAACATAATAAGACAAGGAAGTCTCTGCTGTAAGGAACAGGGTTATGTTTTCAAAATGACGGGCGTTTTTCCGATCCTTGGTGCGAAGACCTTAAGTCGGTTCGCTAAATATTTGAGTATGTTTGCACCATCTACTTCACCAAATAAAAGAAAAACTCACGCTTTCCCATCTCGAGTCTCCTTAAGCGTGACCTCAAACTCCACATCAAATTCCTCCATAGCTTCCCAAAGCTGAGCATAAAGCGACTTATATCCAAAACCAACCTCCTTATCCCGGTATTTCAAAAGATTATAAATATACTCAGCCTGACTTAAAGGCATTTCTTGGTACGAAAGTTTAGTTTCAGTACTTCTGACGAAGCGAAGGGTTATGTCAAGGAATTCCAGTTTGAAATTTGATGAGGTGAAGTTTTTGGGGTCTTTTGAAGCGTGGGGCTGACGGAGGTCAGAGGCGCGTGCTTGGATCAAGCGGTCTGCTAAGGCGCTGTGAAGGGTTAAATGGATAGGTGTATCAACTTTATAATGACATTCGTTGTTTGGTTAGGGGTTGTAAAGTCTCGAGCACGGTCTTATAGGCAGGGCCGGATTTAGCGGGGCGGCAACCGGGGCTACAGCCCCGGGGCCTTCGAAAGAGGGGCCCCCACAATAGAAATTTCGAAAAAAAATCAAATTCCAATTAATAAACACTAGTAAACATTTTTTTTAGTATTGAAAGTGATCTACTCCGGGAACTAGATTTCAGCGAAATCATCAACGATTTTCGGCGAAAAAAGCTCGGAAGATTCCGTTCGTTAACGCCAGAATGTATTTCAGATAATTCTCGTTTCCGTATATATTTATACTTATATCTATACTTGTTTCAACAAAACAATATTTATTGGAAAACTTGACTGAAAAAAAAATGTCTACTTTATTTGGAAAATAATTGGGGGCCAGAGGGCCTCCACTTCTTTGTTGCCCCGAAGCCTCTCAACTCAACCTCTAAATCCGGCCCTGCTTATAGGGTGTCATCT
The DNA here is from genome assembly GCA_025490895.1 of Thaumatotibia leucotreta. Classification (NCBI taxonomy): domain Eukaryota; kingdom Metazoa; phylum Arthropoda; class Insecta; order Lepidoptera; family Tortricidae; genus Thaumatotibia; species Thaumatotibia leucotreta. Next base: position 28,758 of record JALPQI010011333.1, on the reverse strand, counting down.
GGGTCGTGGAACAATAGTGACTTGGGGTAGTAAGGCTGCGTTTTACCAAACGTTTATTCAAAGAACTCTTACTCGGATACTAGTGTGAAATTACTATGGGCTTGTCCATTAATCACGTCATACGATTTTGGTCTGTTTTAGATCCCCCCATCCCCCATGGTGATATTTGGTGATATTTTCTGGACCCCAACAATATGACGTGTAATTTTTTGCCAACTTAAGTAGTCCTTTTAATAATACTTGAATTTACGTTCTTTTTTGCCAACTACGAGGTAAATGTTCGCGAGTTTAAAAACAAAGTATTTAAAAAGTGTTTTATATAATGCTGTTCAGTAGGTTTGAGAGTAACAAAAAATTACACGTGATTTTTCGGATGACCCCCCCTCCCCTATGGTGATAATTAGTGTTTTTTTCTTGAATAAATGTGATGTTTTCTATCAAAAGAGGCCTTATTGTCAACGGAGCTACATCACATTCTTTCTCATTTAATTTCTTTTCATCATTAACAACATAAGTGCCGTCGCGGATAAGGTCTCTTTCTAGTTTCTATAGAAAACGTGACAATTTAAGGATATATTTAATGAAAGAAGTTGCAGAGATGCAAGGTGCAAAATTGTGATTATGTTTAGATAAGATTAAATAAGCATCAAACTGCATTAAATAAGCATCAAAATGAAATTATTAAATATTATTATTATTAGATGATAATATGTATGTATAACCTTTATTCTACATTAGACAAGAAATGCAGGAAACACAGACAAAAACAATTTGATACATCAAAAGCAAACTTATCCCTTTTAGGGAATTCCTCCAGTTAACCTTTAAGGAAATGAGTATAGTAATACCCCGCTTTACACAACCCCCAAAGTGCCGTATTCGTCGCCGAATCGATGCCACTGATTGGTTGTTTACTTGCGCGCGGGCTACGAGGCACATCACGCCACCTCAGCGTACCTTCTAACTAGAATTAATATTGTTTTTTTTTTAATGTAAAACACTAAGATTCTTTAAAAAAGAGAACTATTTTCTAATACAAGCAGTTTGATTTTAAATTTAGTACCATAATTAAGTGACCCCGATATACGGGAAATTCGCTTTACGCGATTTTCTCTGGAACGCATCACTCGCGTAGAGCGGGGTATTACTGTATTGGACTAGCAATGGTGAAAGACAAAAGTAAAAAAGTACATTCACTAACTTAAAATTCAAATAATACATTTTAAAATATTAAAAAACAGGACTTACCTCAACTTGATTGGTTTCCTTTTCATCTTATTAGAAAATATCTTTTTGTAAACTAATAGGCTGTAAAAAATACATTGGGTAAACAAATATTCGAAAACATTAGCTGGAAAAAAACCCAAAGGTTTTCTATACTAACAAAGATGGAAAAAAATTATGTAATAATTTAATAGCAATTTAATGAAATATTCATAACTTTCGCAATACATATCTGTCATAGATATTAATAACTATTTGGTATGACAGAACATTTAAAATGAAAAGAGACATCTCAACAGCAACATATAAGGTCCTAAGAACAGCACAAACATTGTTATCATCAATAAATAATAAAATAAATAATAAATAAAAAAAAAAAAAAATATTACTACTATTGGTTGATTAGTTTTATAACTTTCGTACCGCCGGCTCATGCACTTTAATAAAAATGTGGTAATTATGAATACTTATAAAATTAAATTTAACCACATTTCAAAGAAGTTCATTTCAAATTTAATGTAACATCTTACTTTGAAAAAAAACTGATTTCTGATAAGAAATTGTTTCCTATTAGAATTAATAAGATGAATAAACTTACTTTCCACTCTCATATGCATGTGTCCACCGGAACACCTCCCGGGACATCTCCAGGACTTCAATAATCTCATCAGCCAGCTTCTTATTGTCATATTTGAACAACTGACTCTTCAAATTCCTGGTATCAGTCACCAAATTCACCAAAAACGCTTCAACGTAAGGCGAAATCGAAGGAAAATATACTTCACTGTTATTCCTCTTCAAGAAATCCAAGGTTTTTTGAAGATAATCAGTCACTTGCATGGGGTCCATGTAGCTGACGGCATTTTCAAACTCAATCAAGTTTTTTGAACTCATACTTACTGACGGTTATTTTGGATAACACAAAGTTTGTTGATAAACGAATTGTTTATTATTCAAGAATGCCTATAATTTATGTGAATTCTACATCGTAACAGACGCTCGTACTAAACATAGCACCGAATCAAGTAGGGTACTATTTCCTAGAGATCAATCAATGCCATGAACAAATAGGATTTTGTAGTGCGGGTACCCAGGCCAGTTACACTTCCGAGAAACTGAATAAAGCGCGGGTTAAGCAAGATTATTAATACTCCAAGAGGTGACTTAATTACGTTCTCCAGGTCCCTGAAGTCTATAACACTATAACCGGAGACGGTAATGATAATTATAGTAAGATTTTTGGACAAAATCAAAAGGCAAGATTTTTTCGAAACAATAACGCAGAGCATGCAGAAATGTAATTGCAGAAAAATAACAATACATACGCAAAGAAATTTCAAAAATTTCGATTACGTTTTGTTTCACTCAACTTTGTGTCATCACATTTTAACGTTCAATTAAAAATATACTTTGGCGACCATATCTTCAAATTGTATATTTAAATTTATCAAAATAATTACGGTATGTGGCTTTTCTACCTCTTAGAGTATTCTTTTCTTAGCTTCTCTTCGTCAAAATTGCGAGTATAACAAAACGCAGCACCAACTTTTTCTTGCAACCGTTTAAGACAATTTTTTAACTGCCTCCTCAACGTCATATATTATATTTTACAATGGCAACAATGCTTGCTTTGCTTTGAAGTTGTCAATTTGTGTTGTACGATATGTTCATAGTACACAAATTATTTCGGAATTATCGTTTAATTCTAAATTAAAGTGCTTTAATTAGGTACCCAATTTATCAATAATGTCTTTCGACGTCAATTGGGACGTCGAAAGTCAGAGAGAAGACCACGAATGCGAAGAACATTGGCAATTGAGAAAGGCGTTCATAGAACGATGGAAGAACGAATATCCCAAAGACAGGCTGGTTTGCCTGGCTAGGGTCTTCGCCAACATGGAATTTATGGGCTGCCGGTACCCTACAGAGGTCATGCAAGAGGTCGCGAGGCTTTCACAAGATGTAAGTACGAAACTTTTCCCCCCATGTTGATGTTAGTCAGACAACTTCAAAATGTAAAAATATATTGCTAATAATAAGCCATATAGTTTGTCCCTGGTATTGATTCAACCTGTATTATTATAGGTAGCCAATGACTACAGAAAATCTAAGAAAGGTAAACTTCAAAGGACATTTGTATCAGCTTCGGATGCTGCTGAGGACAGAGCGAGAGGCGTCAAACGTGAAGGAGGTGTTGTAAAAGATGGCCCGGCACCTAAATCTTCTAAAATTCAGTTTGTGAAGCAAGGCCAAGGAGGAGAGGAGGAAAATGAGGAGAAGGATGTGGACAGTAGAATTAGGAATTTAATTAGTTCTAGGTAAGTTATCCTTGTGTGTGGCAAATTTTTTTTTTCTAATAGTCTCCATGTCACTGATCAGTGCTTAGACATACAAAGGGAATGTTGTTTTATTTAAAATATAGACACAATAATGTACTTGGTATAGAACAAAGTAGAAATCTTAGGATGTGAATCATAACTACATACTCAGACAAATGGTAAAGTTAACAAGTATGTATAAATTCAGGTTTCAGAAACTTTATTATCAGAACTTCACTTATATGAGAAATTGCATAAAGTTTTCTTTTGTTGTTTTTGTTAAAATATTTTCATACCATTTTAGTTTTTTGATAATGATAGATCACCTCTTGATATTCATTCCAGTATTTCCAGCACAACAGAAGAAACCCGTAAGCCCCTCGGAGATCTGAACGAGTACCTGAAGGACCTCAGCAGTGTGCGGTGTCTGGACCCCCGGGTGTTTGACGAGAGCATGTTCTTCACCAGCTACGGACAGCTGGTGCTGCTGGTGAGGCCCTGGGCGGGCAAGTGGTGGAACATACAGAGTAAGTATTTAAGTACAGTAACATATATTTCTATTAGGCTGTGGTCTCCTATTTCACGCCGTATGCGGCGTCTCGTCACGTCGTACGCTGCGTCTGAATGCTCACTATACGTATGTACTGTTGTGGTCTCTTTCACATGTCGACGTTGGCGTCTTGACGTCGCACGCGGCTATCAAAAGCTGTGCGCCGCGTTTCTAGTCTTTTCGAACCATTGCAGCGTGAACGTCGTCTCTCGCGTCAAACAAAATGTCGAAGTTTAATAAATAAAGAGACGAGTTATTAATAATAATCTTTCAATGCACTGTATGATAAAAATGAAAAGAATCATAAAAACAATATTTATATGCATAAATGTTGGGAAAAAGATAGTGATGCAGTCGGATCTGCTGTTAAGTTACGCTCTTCTCTGCGGCGAACGTAAGTATTGACCGTTGACGCTGTGCGTTGCATTCAGACGTCGATAGGAGTGGAATTGAACGTTAACGCTAACGTCAGACGCCGCGTACAGCATAAAATAGGAGACCACGGCCTTAAGGTCCGACCGAGACCCATATTTTAGTCTCGGCCGAGACCGAGACCGAGAATAAATTTGATTCTCGGCCGAGACAGAGGCCGAGACAGAGACCGAGACTTGGTAGAAAGGATAAAAAACATATACATTACATAAAAAATCCCTAGCAAATACCTATAGTAACTCCAACGTCAAACTAAATGCAGCAATTTTTTTTTGATATTTTCTCTTTTTGTTTTTTTTTTATGTAGGTACCCCAAAAACCGGTATTCGAATTTTAGGTATTTTTATCTATAGTATGACAGGGGTCGCTTACTCTAAATTATTCCTTCCGTTCATTTTAAAGTGAAATTGAAGTCAGTTCATGTCAATATGACACCAATAAAATCGCAGTAAGTTCGCGAGATGGCGTCAACTCGCCAATTACAGCTCATTACGAATCTCGGCCACGGCCGAGAGTCCCGGCCCTTTTTGGCCGAGAGCCGAGATATATCTCGGCTCGATTTTTGGCCGAGAATGCCGAGACCGAGACCGAGATCTCGGTCGGACCTTAATTTCTGTAAGTAAGATTCACTAAGTGAGTCAATCGGCTTTTAGTGATAGAGTTGTGGATACATGTATTCACTTTGCGTGCATCTACAGGGTACTATGAGTATACCGACAGATACCTGTGCATTTTTAATGTCGAAGTAAAAAATATATTATTTCACTGTCATTTTCAGAGAAAAAAGTTTTGAAATATTTTTTTATACATGACAAGTAAAATTTTACAAGAATTTTTTCAAAAGTGTTTTAATATTTTCTTGAACTGTCTATCAATGGGTATGTCGTGATGAAAACTCGTAGTCTAAAAAATTTAACTGTGCAGGATTTTTTTCAGGGAATTATTATTATTTTTTTTAAACATGTCATTATCTCTGAAACTAAGTCATGTCCAGAAAAGTACATAACCCAAAATATGGTTAGAAATACTTTTAAAGTTTATCCGATCATTCATTCAGCAGGCTGTACGTCATCAACATTCATAATTCATTGAATTACCTTGACTACATGTATCAAACATTGTCTATTCAATGTGCCTATTAAATAAAATAAACCTTCCACAGCGAGCTGTCAAGTATGCAACATACCATTCACGACAACATACGAAGACGGCATGCTTGTCATGCTAGTAAACGGGTTGACTGTAGCCCGAGCATCGGGCGCGTCCAAAGCCGACGCCAAGTGCAACGTCGAGAATATAGCGTGGGCAGTAAGTATTGTAGACATGTCATATTTTACAGACAAACGGGTCTTAATCGCGTAAACTTACGTTTAATTATATCCTGACGTTTCGGGCATGACGTTACACCCGTGGTCGCAGGCAGACTGGCGAGAGAATGTATCAACACCTTCGAGCTGCGCGGGTTTTTTGAACTACCCGCACTTGATCTTGATTATTCACTTCTAGGCTAGGGTTGTCACTAGGCCTACACACAACACTCACAACATCCAATGGCTTAAAAATGGATGTTTCACCACGCTTACATTTGTAAATCACGGGATTCCACGCGGACGAGATTCCTTGCCCCTCATTTTGATTAAAATTCCGATGTTTCTTAATTTCAATAGCTTCACGTACTTTTCGGCTATGATGTATACGCTCGATTGAGAGGACTTTCGGGTTATGGAGCTCAATCCAGTGGTTAGGTCCGGACTCCAACAAATGTTCGGCCACAGCAGACTTATTCGTTTGACGCTTTTTAACAGCCGTGATATGTTCCTTGACCCTTTCCGCTATGGTGCGTTTGGTTTCCCCAATATAGGAACTACCACAGCTACAATCGATCTTATAAACGCCCGGTGTGTGATAAGGTAAAACATCCTTAGGCGACCTTAGATGACCTGCCACCTTTGATAACGGCATGTACACGGTTGGTATGGAATACTTATTCAAAAGCGTACCTATTTTGTCCGTTACACCCCTGACATAAGACCGTACGTTAGGTACGTACGAACGTAAGTTTACGCGATTAAGACCCGTTTGTCTGTAAAATATGAGTGATAATCGTGAAAGTTTAAATCAATATATTGTAGACATGTCTCAACGCGTACCAAACAAACAAAAAAAAAAAACACTGTGGTGTATTAGGGATTCCTTTAGGTTTAGGGCACCTTATTAGTTGGAGGGTTTATTCCGGACTGGAGTAGGTATGTGACACACGTCACGACTGATATATCTGTCTACATGTCTCAGCGAGTGGCAAGTATGACCATTCACAACATACGAAGCATGCTCGTCATGGTCGTAAACGGGTTGACTGTAGCCCGAGCATCGGGCGCGTCCAAAGCGGATGCCAAGTGCAACGTCGAGAATATAGCGTGGGCAGTAAGTATACTAAGTATTCTAGTATAAAGGTATTAAATCTTTACAGTTTCACAGGACAAAGGGGGCTGGCACGATATTGAATTCAACTTTACAATGCTTGCTCTGTCATGTGGAATCATCGAGAACCTAGAGGCACTAGAATGGAGACAGTCTTTGTGAAAAGATCTATATTTGTATTCGTCTTATATAGAAAAGATAATATTAATATAAAAAGTACTAACAGAGGAAGCAGTGTATTCTATTATTCTCCAAAGTTGCTACAGTACATATGTGGCTCTTATCTCTGGCATGGTCGTCATGCTCGGCAACGGGCCATGACTCGAGCCGGCGTGGCGAATATTGTAGACATATATTTCAGCAAGTGTGGTGACGGCAGTAAGAATACATTTGTCATCACCCCAACTCTTCCCGCGGGTGTCGTAAGAGTCGACTAAGGGATGGAAGTGTCACTTACCATTATTTAATAGAAAATTGATGATGGGCAGCAGCGTCATAATAGTGGACACATTACTGCGATCGCCAATCCGCTTGCCCATTGTGGCGATTAAGGGCATTTACCACCTAATGCGTCTATACGCATAGTTAATAGGAGAGGCCTACATCCAGCAGTTGACTAACATAGGCTGATGATGATGATGATTTCAGCAAGTGTCAAGTATTTTTATTTTTTTATAATATTTATAAATAAAAACGGGTTACGATTCTCGGAGATATCGTGTAATATCATCATCATATCAGCCGAAAGACGTTCACTGCTGAATATAGGCCTCTTCCAAAAATTGCCAAAACGAACTCCGGTGACCTTCACCAGGTCATCAGTCCACCTTGTCCACCTATCCACGCTGTCTTACTACTCCAACGGCCATCGATTCTACGTGAAACATGCATAAAAAAAAAAACTTAGTCGAATCGAAAACCCCCTCCTTTTTCGAAGTTGGTTGGTTTGTGGAAAACGAATGAATTATTTAAAAATAAAACTATTAATGCTATTATTAAGTGTTTTACATTCGCGAAACTAACAAAGCGTTTATTTTGTTCCAGAAACTTCGCGAAGAAGTGATAACAGTGGTGGTGAAAGAGCAATTCCGGGCCTCCGGGGGCTCCATCACCGTCCGCGACGTCTCGGGCCGCCGCGACGACGAATTCGGGGCTCCCGTCGAGAACAGTGTCGCTACCAAGTGAGTGTCACCGGGTGGTGTAGTGGTCACAGCCTCCGGGGGCTCGTGTCGCTACAAAGTACGATTTCATTTCATTTATTTAACATTAAGGTCATGTGCATTACAGAAGGTGTTAGTTGGAGGTAGTCAGTACATGACACCCGGGTAGGGCGCATAATGTTAGTACTTATAAACTAGTCTATTTATACCTATACAATTTATAATTTATGCATTTTAATGTAATAATAACATGTCAGGAGAATACAGAATTAATATACTTACATATTCGCTAACTATCAATATAAAACATTATACATTATTAATCTAGGCTAATTTATTATTTATTAATGTCAAAGTCATAGTTGAAATGAATAATTATTATTATGATTTTATATTATATTTTATTATGATATTATATTTTACAATAAACCACCGATAAATCTTCCAGTGTCTAAGCCCCTACCTAGCGTCCTACTTTGCCCCTACTTACTGGCCTACTTTGCCCGTACGGGCAAAGTTACTTGGAGAGTTTTGGCTGTCACCCAACGATATCATTATCATCATCGTCATGTCAGCCGAAAGATGTCCACTGCTGAACGTAGGCCTCCCCCAAAGATTGTCACAATTTCCGGTCCTGTGCCACCTGCATCCAGCGGACTCCTGCGACCTTCACTAGGTCATCAGACTCATCAGTCCCCCTTGTGGAGGGCCTACCCACGCTACGCCTTCCGTTACGATATGGCAAGTAACAACTACCTACTTGAAATAAAGCTAGAGCTAGTCTCTTTTTTGATAAAATAGGTATGACAGTTTTTATAGTGAGGTTTGGTTGGCTGACATGATATACATGTTGGGTGATAAGGGTGGTGTAGTGATCACAGCCTTCGGGGGCTCCATCTCGCCGCGACGACGAGTTCGGGGCTCCCGTCGAGAACAGTGTCGCTACCAAGTACGATTCCCAATACATTTTCCACCGTGTACCTACTTTGCCCCTACCTACCGGCCTACTTTGCCCCTACCTACCGGCCTACTTTGCCCATATGGGCACTGTTACTTGGTGAGTTGGCTCACTATTTATGACGAGGCATAATCTGGATGTGTATAAAAAGTATCGGCATAGTTTGTTTTAGCATAACAGAGAAGGAATAATTTCAATCTCAATACATATAATCGAGGTAGTAGTAATATTCTGCACGTTACTTACTGTGTTATAGTTCGAGAAATATAAATTGAACGTTTATTGTTACTATAATGTAGGTAGAAAGTTACCAATTTATATTTCACGAACTATACTGAGCTAAGTACTTTCTATTCCCACCTGTTACTACCCGTCTGATACCAGTAGTAACAACTGGGATTTTTTTCCCACTTGTTACCAGTGGGAAGAACTAGGATTTATTTTTCCCAGTTACCACGAAATATTGTAGCGGTAACAATTGGGAAAAAAATCCGAGTAGTAACCACCACGTACTCTAGTTGCAAAAGGTGGGAAAATAATTTCAGTTACTGGTGTCAGATGGGTGGTAACAGGTGGGAATGACCCAAATCAAGTATATGACTGATGTCCAGCAGGGTGGAGTACTTTGGCCATTGTAAAACTACTCCTTATAATCCCACAATGTCGTAACAGATGTGCTTACCATAGAAAAAATCAACTGCGAAAGACTCTGGTTGTCACGGGATTCGAACCCGCTTCCTCTGGATTGCCGGTCCAACGTGCTTCCAATTACACCAGACGATCACAGCGAATTTAGTCAATGGTATTGTGAAGCTAATCACTAGCGACATCTGTTTCGAAGGTACTACAACCTTAAGCCACTCAAAGACGTGTGTCTACCACAATCGTCCGCAAACTCGACAACTCTCCGTTGCGTTGAATTTGCTATAGAGGGCCCTGTAATCAATTCATGATTAGGAAACATCAATTTGTTTTATAATTAAACAAATTGATGTTGGTGTTACTCCTTATAACTTTGCCTTTCATGTGTTTTTTTCGTGTCGTGTAAGCATGACATAAAGGTTCACTTTTGAGCATGAGAAGTGAATAATCAATTATAAATGTGTTTTGCTAGAATGATGAAGCTAATGGGCTGGAAAGGCGGCGGGCTGGGAGCTGACGCGCAAGGCATCGAGGAACCTATCAAACCACATCTGCAAATGGTAACATACCACATACATACCACATGTAACACGTAACATTTGTTCATTAATCTTTTCACTGTGAATTTCTAATTGGGCGTCCCTTTGTCGCCACCATTATAACTTTCATTATGCACATCTGGGTCGCGTTTTATAAAGTTACAATTTCGCTGTTTGCGTCTCTAGCGCACGCACATATTAGCTAGAAAGAGAGGCAAATAGCGAAATTGTAACTTTTATAAAACGCGACCCAGGATGCTTAGCCAAGTTGCCAATCGCTATCGCTTAATAGCGTATCGTAGTTTTCCCTCTCTGTCACTCTTTCATATTAGTGCGACAAAGACAGTAAGCTGCCTTTCGTTTACAATTGACGATTAAGCATTAGCGATTGGCAAGTTGTCTAAGCACGCTGATCTGAATGGAACTAGTTTTTACTTTATTGAAACCAAATTTGTCAGCCTCCATAGCCTAGTTGATAGTGACCCTGCCTACGAAGCTGGAGGTTCCGGGTTAGAATCCCGGCGATGATATTGTTTGTGTATTTATGTATCACAAATATTTGTTCCTTGGTCATGGCTGTCTATGTATTTAAGTATCTATATCTCTCTATTATGTATATCGTCGCTTGATATTGGTACTCACATGACAAGGCTTAATTGAGCTTACCCGTGGGCCCAGGTCTATTTGTGTAAGATGCCCCAAGATATTTATTATTTATTTATTACATTAGACTTTGTCTTATTTTCTAGTTTCCCGGTTTCAATAAAAGCTTTCATAATGGTAACACTGTATTTTTTATTGTAACATGCAATCACTCACAATATTTATTATCAATCAGGTAAACCGGCAAGGCCTAGGCTCGACGTGTACCGACGCACAAAGCCTTCGTCGGGCCGCCTTCACCCTCATGCGGAGGTATCTCGCCTCCGACTGTCTTGATGTGGATCTAATCTTCAGTCGAGACTTCTCTAAAGAGGAGCGAGCGTCCTTACATCAGGTAAGAGTATAATAGACTAGCAAGTTTAGTCGGTAAAAATTGCAAGAATGGTGGGAAATAAACAGTCGAAATATTTTGTCAGTCAAAACTTCCTGATTCAGTACTACTTTGCCTCCGACTGTCTTGACGTGGATCTAATCTTCAGCCTAGACTTCTCTAAAGCGTCATTACATCAAGTAAAATTAGAATAGGCTAGCAAGTTTTGTCGGTAAAAGTAGCAAGAATGGTGGGAAATAAACAGTCTACATTGTCAGTCAAAACTTCCTGATCCGGTGCTACTTTGCCTCCGATTGTCTTGACGTGGATCTAATCTTAGGTCGAGACTTCTCTAAAGAGGAGCGAACATTCTTACATCAGGTAGGAGTATAATAGTCTGGCAGTGAATATTAACATTATAGTCAAGGCCTACTCCTTATACAGTGCTACTTTGCCTCCGATTGTCATCAACCGAGACTTCTCTAAAGAGGAGCGAGCGTCGTTACATCAGGTAAGAGTATAATAGTCTGACAGTGAATATTAACATTACAGTCAAGGCTTACTCCTTATACAGTGCTACTTTGCCTCTGATTTATACAGTGCTACTTTGCCTCCGATTGTCATCAACCGAGACTTTTCTAAAGAGGAGCGAGTGTCGTTACATCAGGTAAGAGTATAATAGTCTGACAGTGAATATTAATATTACAGTCAAGGCTTACTCCTTATACAGTGCTACTTTGCCTCCGATTGTCATCAACCGAGACTTCTCTAAAGAGGAGCGAGCGTCGTTACATCAGGTAAGAGTATAATAGTCTGGCAGTGAATATTAATATTACAGTCAAGACGTACTCCTTATACAGTGCTACTTTGCCTCCGACTGTCATCAACCGAGACTTTTTTAATCGAGGATCGAGCGTCATTACATCAGGTAAAAATAGAATAGGCTGACAAGTTTTCTTTTAAATGGTGGGAAATAAGCAGTCTGTATATCGTCAGTCAAAACTTCCTTATGAAGTGTTACTTTGCCTCCAATTGTCTTGATGTGGATTTGATCTTCAACCGAGACTTATCTAAAGAAGAGCGTCATTAATTCAGGTTAGAATGGAATAGTCTGACCAGATTTTAATTAGCCTGATTAGTAGTAATAGTGTTTACAAATTTAGCAAAAAAAAAACTGTTATGACATGAATGTTTTTGATGCCAACAAATATCACTACTTGATTACTATTCAGAAAGCTTAGATACCATGTTTGAAAATTGAAGAGCTACATCATAAAAAGTTTTAGTAAATTCATAAAAAGTTTTCCATACTAAGTGCATTTCCGTCCGTACTAAGTGCTACTTTAGGAATATACATAAATATATGGGGTGTACAACAGAACGGGAATTTCCGCCATTTACTCACCAGCTTGTTTTCTCGTTCCAGGTCGCTCAGAAAGTGGGTTTGGCGAGCAGAAGCTATGGGACTGGAGAAGAGAGGTAATTTAAAACTGTCCTACTTTGCCTTTTTGTTTGTAACTTTACCCGCATAGTAGATTTTTAACTATGAGATTTTAAAAATGTGTGATTTGTCGGATTAAGGGAAATCATATGATCTTTTGAACACATTATAATAAATACCACTAAATACGTGAATGTTTCAGAAAGTATCGGGTTTATGAACGTTTATGGGGATCAATAATTACCAGTTTCCTAGCAATGATTTTTTTTTCATCTAAATTTTAAATGGTAATGAAGTTTTAATTTAGTTTACTAATCAAACTGGTGCAAAGTTAAACCAACTAAATTTTGTTTTTTTTTTTCAGATTCCTAGTCGTAAAGAAAAAGCTGGACCCCTTCTCGCTTTGTCGTGCTGTGTTAGAGAAGGGCGGCAATACGCCCAAATACCAGGTCTTCATACCGTGTGGCGCGAGCAGGCCTCAGAGAAATGGAAGATATTAAACACCCGGGCAAAGTTGTCATTATTTGTGAATCTTCTGAAAACTTGATAAATCATATCTGTAAATGTTAAATATCAAATAAATTACCATTAGGGTATTTGGATTAATTATTATATCAGAGAAGAAACCATACAAACTTAGGGTAACAATACCATTAGGGTATTTAAATTGAAGTGATGTTTACAAAAACAACATAACTAGCATTTTTTCCAAATTTTTGATGTTTTGAGTTTTTGATGTCATACTGTTCGTCATCAAAGGAGATACAGAATGTGAAAAAAAAATTGTCTAAAAACTTTCCCGTTTGGCAAAAAAATAGAAAATATTTTATTTCCCATACTAAACTGCACTAAAAAGTGTCGAATAAAACTACAAAATTAATACTCGGAGTAAACCATATTCTAAATCGACTTATAAAATGGGGAATAGTAGCGTATATGACGATATTTTTACAATAAATAAAATATTATTCCAAAAATGTGTATCAAGTTTTGCACAAAAACAACGTAACTACTCAAAATTTTACAAAAACAACGTAAGTGGCAAGGCTTATTTTATTTTTACCAAAAAAAGTAATGAGCCGAAACGGTAATCTTAACTTAGTGGTTATATATCTTTACCGCTTCTGATTATTAAGCTTTAATGAATATTATTTAAAAAGGAATTTAGTTTTATCGCTCTCCTGTAAAGTTATGCTCAATGTAGTTATGTTGTTTTTGTAAACATCCGTTCAATTGTTATTTGTAGGCTTAGTACATCATGATTAGTGCGACAGTAATATGTCGCCGTGAAATAGACGTCTCGTCTTTTACTAAATATATTAAAACCTTTAGAGAGACGTATAGTCCATCGCGCGGCGACATACTCTATCAATCATGTTTTATAAGCCCTGGCAATATATTACAATCAAGCCTGTTGATCTAAATGGAATTATTTCACAAATATATTGTATTAACGTTGAGTTTACAGACCCTTTGTGCTTGAAACGTCGAAGTGAAATATCTTTGACATGTTTTCATCTTAGAATCTTGTAAGATATCTTAGGTTAGGTAATGAGTTTAAAGAAACTGATGATTGATTGAATAAAGAAATATTTTAATTGATGTTGGCGTTTACTTTTAACCGTAGTAACCTTCACTGTAATTGGATTAATGAATATAGTTAATTGTGTAGGCCTTTTAAGACATAAATATACTAAATTAACAACATACATATCGTCGGGTGACAAGCAAAAGTCACTAAGTAACAATTTGACACAAGGGAGATAATCAATGTTTTGATATTTTTGGACTTAATAAATCCATATATTACTTAAATCAAGTGTAATTCATTTTTTTCAGTATTAAGAAATGCGGCAAATATATGATAATGCAAATATTAATAATATCATCTGTAGTTTAATAGTTATTAGGCATAATGAGTTTTTGCTGCCGCGGTTTACAAAAATCAGTGTATATAGTGAAAGATTTGTATGAACAGCGGTAACCTTTATTAAAACTTTACACAAACTCGGTAATAAAAATAAACTAGTTTATCTTGGCAATTAAAAGTACTTAAATATCAGTCTCGGCTTCGGAATCACTTCTTTCTGATTCGTCGTAATTTGGCTCCGGCAAGCGATTTCGGAGTGATTTCAGCGTTTTAAGATTCTTATACCATGGAGCGAATTCTTCTGGTATCTGCTTTAACTAGCTTGATGAGATCTGCTTTTTTCTGTTCTGAAATAGGTTGCAAGTTTTTGTACGCTGCTTTTAGTGCTACCGGTAATGTCCGTTGACGACCTTTACCCCTGATATTTATCTTTTTGTAGTCGGAGGTATGGTCATAACGGTAAAATATTACCGCGGGGTGTTGCTTTTCAAATTTGAGGCATTTTATTTTAAGCCATGATACTACAGCTCCAGTTTCGTCTTTATTTCTGTTTTTTATTGTTTTTTTTGCCAGGTCATGTAAATCGTAAAAATCTTTGAAATTTAGAAGATGTGTTATATAGGGCCCGTTAGATTTCCTTTCTTTCTGTGATCGGGCAGATTTAAATAAGTTCTTCTTTGCCTGAATATAAAATTTGCACAATTATTCGCGAAATATATTTAAACAAGAGACGTCAGATGAATATATTTTGTATCTAAAAATTTGAAAACTTTTTGCAATTCTTACCTTCACGAGACCGGTCGCTTTCCTAGGCATATACATTTCTCCTGAAGTTTCATCTAAGGACATCTTTAATTTTTATGACGTATGTTTCACGCATAACGTATTACATAATATTATTTCTAAGTGACAATTCAACTGCAATTACTTGACGCGTAAATCAATGTCACTATTTTTATAGGTTGTATATTGATACGGTATGAAAACTACTAGAATAACAATACCTAATAGATACTTAGATAGCATGTTCTACAAGGTTATCTTATCATTAAGAGTATCGAAATATCATTAACTGCGAGCAACTTGCAAACTTTAGGCAGGACAAACTCATTAAATGAAACAGTGAGTTTTTGCTGCCGAATGTTATCTTAGCGTTAGTATTTAATGATTTGTTGTAAAACGCAAGATAGTTTTAAATTGTTTTTACAGCATTAATGTGTTTGTCATTAGCAAATAGATGAAAAAATATTACATTATACCCAAAAAAAATGTCTTTTAAAAAAAGTGTACTTAGTGACTTTTGCTTGTCACCCGACGATATGCATGTTATAATGTCTGATACTGGCTTAAGGTACACTATATCGACCACATACCCGCCAGTAAAATTTCAGACTGATCGTCTCAGTTTAAGGTTTTTATTTATTGGTTATTAGATTGGAGTTTAGGGATGTGAATGGCCTCAAAATAAATGTTCCGGACATTGCTGTAACAGTCGGAATATATTTGTATTTTAAGGGATAACCTGAAACAGTATAAAAAAATAGAATAAAAAACAAGTTTAAACACGTATTCTTTTATTAAAACTTTAACAGATACATACTCTTAGATTCAGAATTTCTAATAATTATACAGTTGCAGCACCAAAAATTTACGATGTTCATTCCGCTACAACTTTGCTACAACATTTAATTTGGGCAAAGTTGACACGTTACAGATTTAAGATAGCTTCAAACAAACAGTGACGACAAAATTACTTAATATACCACACATTCACATTTTATTTTTATTGCCCTAAAGGTGTGACACTTATAGGGTATTTTTGACTGCCACTATCTATTTGATTCGGATTGTCTCGACCAATAGGAACTCTGGGCAACTAAAAACCATGTAAAAATACACGTTGTAAGTAATTACTTACAAATAGTGTTATAACGTTACTTTTACGTAGTTGTCAAGTAGCTTAGGATTCCAATGAGTCGACTGTATGCTGAAGTCCATAAAAATATACTCAATTTCTCACCTTAGAACAATAGAGTAATGTAGACATTTTTATGAACTGTGCTGTAAATCAGATTACACACGCAAAGTTTTGGTGACGATGCAGAGAAACGGTTCAAACAGATTTCGTGAGTTTAAATGACAAATTTTTCATTAAAAAAATGGTTGAAACTCATGTCCTAGAGTATTGTTTGTAATAGAGTTGAAATCGGTAATAATAAATATATAATAGAACCTTGAACCAATACAGGTTTGAAGAAACAGTTTTCTGTTTCACTTTAACAAGCTCAGAGTTGAAAACGTAAATGGTTACAAATACCTACATTTATTATTGGTAGGTAGGTACACATCAGTGGCGGCTGTACCTTAAGTGCGCTCGTGCGCTGCACTACCATAAAATTTAACAGAATCGTCATCAATAACATCAATAACCATTTTCAAATATGTACTCATTTCGTCCATACACATTCCTACATTTTTATTTTCATATTTAAAAATCTATGGAACCGTTCGCTATGGCGAAGTCCTTTAAACTATTTTCTTCGCACGTACTAAAAGTCATCCGTGCGCTCGGCGGAGCGCACTCGCCATCAAGTCGAAATTGTATGGGAATCGCGTAAACACCTCTGGCGCGTGAGACGGAAGATGCTACGTACAAACTGTATGAAGAAATTTGCGAATCTGGAGCGCCGTCCCGACTGGGCGGTGCCGATGCCTTCCGGAATTTCCCGAATAGACACGAGGCGGCGCGCATCGGCCGGCCGGAGCGGCGCGCAATATTACCCGACCAAGCGAAGTAATCGACAAAATGTATAGCTTTTATTACTCCCAAAATGTGACTTGATTTAGTCGCGTAATATCTTTGCACTAGTTGTCTCTGTTTGTTATTACACGGAATTTATTATTTTTCTTATTAGCATATTTACAAAATTAAAACTGTAGGTAAAGTAGGTAAATAAGATGATATTTTATGAAGTCAAAAGCTGTACCTATGTGTGAAAATAAATGTGCAAATTTCATTTTTTTATTATGACATTACTTTCCATACTAACTATAGGTAGGTACAGTCAAGGGCATTAATATATATACACTTCTCCATACTGATCCCTTACAAATGTGTCTATATATTAATGCCCTCGACTGTACTTAGTGCACCACCGGTTCTCGAAGTCAGCAGCCGCCACTGGTACACATACTTTATTGGTAAAAAAATAGTTAAGTACTAACGCTAATAAATTCTAAAAGAAAAACCTTTCTTTTTGAAAGTTCTGTAGTTGAGTGAAATCAAGAGATAGCGTTGGACGGTTTCATATATTATTGGGCAATTATTGTTGTCATGAAACCAGAGTCACCGCACAAATACCGCGATAACGATATCTACCGAGTTTGCAACTCTATTACATTAATAATACTCTTAGACTGCCGTAAACTCGTGCAACGATATGCCAAACTTTGCCCGGTTGAAAATAGTGTATCTAATTATTACGAATAAAACATACAGCTGTAAAATAAAGAACCATTTTTTCAAGCCGGGCAATGTTAAACATACTAGGCAAAGTTGCGCAAATTTACAGTTATCGTTACTCACAATAGTCACTACATATTTTTGACAATTCCTGTACAGATATTACATACTACGAATTGCCTCGTCAGCATTAATTATACAATTAAAAAAGTAATGTTGTACCATTTCGTAGCTTATTATATAAACGGAGAAATATTTCAAATACTAAAACATTAGGCGGGAATACCTTTTGTCTCCAATGGATTTAGTTTATCTTAAGTAGGTATACAAAATCTATTCACTTTATAATGGTGTTATTGGATCAAAATTCTTTTCGGGTCTTGTTTCATTCCACTCTGTCACGCTTTTAGTTGCTGTTTCGACTCAGTATATAAAAAAAATCCGGTGCAGGTGATTTCTTGTTCACGCTGGATTTTAATCCTTACATCAATAATTGGAAACAACACCATCTCATACAAAAATCACAACTGTGTCACGTTTTTAGTGACACAAAATAAGACAACGAAAAGAATTTAGACCGTATTACTTGAATAACATCTTCACACATACCCCATATACAGGGTGATTCTTAAGTCATGAGCAGGAGTCAACAGGGTACTAGGGACCGTCACGCTGAGCAACTTTTACTTCGGAGACAACCAAGAAATTGCTTAAAAAATCTCTTAATTATGAGTTAATTCATACTTAACTATCAATTAAGGATCAATTAACTCATAATTGAGAGTTTTTTTTTTTGGTGATTTCTTGGTTGTCGCCGTAGTGAAAGTCGGTCAGCATGACCGTCCGTAGTAGCCTGTTCACTCTTGCTCATGACTCATGAATCACCCTGTAGAAAGAATTGTGTCTCCATATTAATTCATATTGCAAAGTACGAAATAGTACATAAGTAATTATTTTTCTTGTACAATTTTCAGACAGAAGATTTTGATAGTAGCATACAATATTGTATTTTGTCATGTTTACAATTATGTTTCGTAAAGTTGTGTAAAATATTAAAGTAACCATACAGCGGAGTGAGAAATATGTAGGTTTTAAAAGAATACTGCATAATAAAGATTACTTAATTCCCTTATTCTGTAACGTCTCCTCACTTAGCAAGCCGCTAAGTATGTTTTATCCATTTCAGTCTTATCTAAATGTCTATAAGACCGAAAAGGACAAACAATACTTAGCGCCTTGCTAAGTTAGACGTTTATGAATGAGGGGGTGAAGGTTTAATAAAAACAAGACAACGCTCTATCCATTTAAACTTTCACGATTATCACTCGTATTTTAACCACAAACTGGTGTTAATCGCGTAAACTTACGTTACCTATTATCCTGACGTTTCGAGCGTGACGTTACACCCGTGATCGCAGGCAGACTGACGAAACGTCAGGATAATATTAAACGTAGTTTTAGCGCGATTAAGACGTTAGTCGTTAAAATATGAGTGATAATCGTGAAAGTTTTAACACGTTCACCTCCAGTACTGTTTCATTAAGTGCTAATACTATGCCGATCGAAATTATCTCTTAGAACTCCTATGCCATTGACACACATGTGTGACCGAACAGATTGTACTCTTATGCCAGTGACACAGCACTTGTGTCAAAAACGTTCGTATTTCTATGGCACTGGCATAGGAGGAAGAAATTGATTTATGCTAGTGGCATAAGAATAAGGTTACTCTGATCACGTATGTGTGTCACTGGCATAGGAATCATTGTTGGTCACAGACGCTGTGTCACCGGCTTCGAACGTGTTAATCAATATATGTGGTAATATTTTATATAACTTTACTAACTTTTGTATTTAACACCAGTTAGGTTACAGATAGTTCAACAGAAAAACAAGAAACTGTAAGACCACGCCCGTATCTATATACACAACCCTATACATAAGCGTAAAACTGTACATACGCTCGTATACCTAAAATTACCATCACTAGCCGCACCATGACTTCGCAAGTTTCGGTAACGTTAGGTTTTTCTCGATACCGTAAAACGGGGTCAATAGGAATGGCGGGGTGAATAGGAACGTAGAGTAAACTAACTGTTAGCCAAACAGCCCAATTTAGAACAACAGATTTTTTCATATGTGTTATTCTAAACTGGACTGTTTGTCCTGGGCTAACATACTAGTTAACTCTACGTTCCTATTCACCCCGCAATTCCTATTGACCCCGTTTTACGGTACGTAAAGCAGGCCACTGCCCTAGCTCCAAAATAGGTCATTACCTATGAAATTGGCGTTTTGTATGGAGAATTTTGTGTAGTCTATTTTCCATACAATGATTTTTGCGTATAATTTTTTGATGTCAAAATCAAAATACACCAAAGGGTTTAGCAGCCTTACCGAACAGGAGGTGCCTTTCCCCACGGATGAGGTCAATTTTTTAGGTGGTGTACTAGCAGGACCTAATAATACTCCATGCTTAATATCAGCTCTAGATCTTCTTTTGTTTCAGAGTTATTCAAGATAATGTAAAATATACAGGGTGTCGTTGAAAGTGGCATATTTCGAGAACTGTTCAAGTTAGATCAACCAAACAAAATTGTTTTTGATAACAATAAAATAAACTACACAATGCATATTTTTAACCTGCATCTTGTCCTTATTTTTCATAATAAAAAACAGAGTTCTTGTTTTTTTTCCATATTTTTTTTTATTTCACGCGGAGGTACACCTACAAAAAAAATATGCATACATAGCCACTAATGTCCACTGTATACATAAATAAAAATATTTCCGTAAATCATCGTGCGTCATGCCAAAAAAAAATATTTCAGAAGTAGTCGTTACTGGCATACAAATAAAGTACCAGTGCAGTGTGAACATAAGTTACGAGTAGTGTGTAGGTATACATTCTCTCGACACTTATCGCACAAAATATCATTGACGTAAATTGACTTATTAGTACATTTGCTATACAGGGTGGTCCAAACCTTGACGTCAAAAAATTTTTTTTAGGTTCTCTACGTCATGGGCTATCAGAATATACTCCATGTATGTTAGCCGATTTTTTGTAGTATTCGAGTTATGAATTTTTGAAAAAAATTTTTAGAGAAATACTGGAATGAAGAAAATTATTGATAAAAAAAACTATTGGGTTTTTTAAATATTTTCTTTTTGTGAAAGTATTACTACAAATAAAGCACTTACTGACAAAAAATTAGCGTCCTCACTTTGATACAAGTAGGATAAAAAATACCAAATTCAAAATTGTACGTTAAAAACGCATCAAAATAGCATTAATGTAGGTAAATAAAAAAATAAAACATATCCCAAGGAATTTTGGTAATCTAAAGACTGCCCTAGACCTTAAACCTTCCTAAAAGCAAAAAAAAAAGTGATACTTAATGATGAGGATTTTTCGGAGTAGTCGGTCAAATAAACTTAAAAAAAAGCTTCTAAATTTTTTATTTAAAAATAAAGTAAAATTTCGTCTGTTTTGTTGCTCTCGTCAATAAACAAAAACAGAAAATACACGAAAACTCAATTTCTGTACTTATTCAAGAATTTTTATACTACTTTAAAATTTTAAGCTTTTTTGAGTTTATTTGACCGACTACTCCGAAAAATCCTCATCATTAAGTATCTATTTTTTTTTGCTTTTACGAAGGCTCAAGGTCTAGGGCGGTCTTTAGAATACTAAAATCCCTTGGGATATGTTTTATTTTTTATTGACGTAAATTACTGCTATTTTGATGCGTTTATAGCGTAAAATTTTGAATTTGGTATTTTTTTATCCTACTTGTATCGAACTGAGGACGCTAATTTTTTTGTCAGTAAATGCTTTATTACAAAAAGAAACTAGTTAAAAAACCAGTTAGTTTTATTTTTATTACTAAATTGCTTCATTCCAGAAGTTCTCAAAAAAAATTTTCAAAAATTAATAACTTGAAAACTACAAAAATCGGCTAACATACATGGGGTTTATTCTGATAGCTCATAACGTGAGGAATCTAAAAAAATTTTTTTGACGTCAAGGTTTGGACCACCTGTATAAAAGAGAGATAAACATTTGACACATAGTATTGTTTTCGACATTTGATTTGTTGCATTTTCTGTTGGAAAATGGAAAACATTAAGTGTAAGCCTTGTGAAAAAAAATTAAAAAATATATGTGGAAAGAAAAAATGCATACAAAATTGACAAGAGGCTGATTTATATACCAAATGCACTAATAAGTCAATTTACGTCAATGATATTTTGTGCGGTAAGTGTCAAGAGATTGTATACCTACATACTAACTTATGTTCACACTGCACTGGTACTTTATTTGTATGCCAGTATTAACGACTACTTCTGAAATATTTTTTTTTTTGGCATGACGCACGATGATTTACGGAAATATTTTTATTTATGTATACAGTGGACATTAGTGGCTATGTATGCATATTTTTTTTGTAGGTGTACCTCCGCGTGAAATAAAAAAAAATATGGAAAAAAAAACAAGAACTCTTTTTTTATTATGAAAAATAAGGACAAGATGCAGGTTAAAAATATGCATTTTGTAGTTTATTTTATTGTTATCAAACACAATTTTGTTTGGTTGATCTAACTTGAACAGTTCTCGAAATATGCCACTTTCAACGACACCCTGTATATTTTACATTATCTTGAATAACTCTGAAACAAAAGAAGATCTAGAGCTGATATTAAGCATGGAGTATTCTTAGGTCCTGCTAGTACACCACCTAAAATATTGACCTCATCCGTGGGGAAAGGCACCTCTTGTTCGGTAAGGCTGCTAAACCCTTTTGCCAGTAATATTAGACACTTCTAAGGCGTGTTATGTATATCTCTATTTCATAAAACAAGGTACTATCACTCATTTATAACTATTTCAAACATGAACCGCCAGCATATGGCCGGAGTTGTTTTCAAAGCTTATTTTAGAATATCACTTAAGGAAAATAACAGTTATTAGTAAGAAAAAACCTTTGTTACATAAAGCACTACTAAACAAAAAAAATATCTAAGTTACTCTTTAGATAATAAAATTAGGGACCAACTGGGTCAAACTCAAAATCATGTTATGAGTCTTTCCGGTGGACATTTTAAAAGTTAAGGGCTATGAGAGATTTTCTTATTAAATCCTTATTGTCTTAAAAGTCACTCCTTTCCTATTGAATTGTATGATAAAAATCACGACTACACTCCTACCAGTTGCTTACTATCGGCCACAGGAAAGAGGGGCTCTACAGTTCAGCTGAACACGCACTTTTTCTTTCCTGTGGTCGATAGTTAACAGCCTGTGGACAGGTAGTAATACAACGCAATGAAAAAGGAGCACGTCTTAATGAAGATAAGGCTTTCATAAGAAAATCAAGCTTTATAGGCCTTAACTTTTAAAATGAAAAAACTCTGAACTTGTTTTTTTTGAAACGGAAAGACTCTGAACATGATTTTGAGTTTGAGCTAACTAAAGTCTATGACCAAAGACACCAATTTCATAGGTAATGACCCAATATCAGTGCGATCGCGATAGAATGCATTAAGGTGCATTCAGACCAAACGAGCATTCGCTATTCTAACCCCCTACCTACTCTACGAAATTAGATCGTTACACAAAACGTGATTCGTTGATTTCGTAGAGTGGGGGATAGAATAGCGAATGCTCTTTTGGTCTGAATGCACCTTTACGTATCGAGTAAAACCTAACGTATCCTTTACTTTCAAACTCGTGGTACGGCTACAAATATATCGAAGTGACCACGGCGCTAAAAATATCTAAACATGTACAGATGTAGTGCAAAATCCCTTCTCTACGGCTTTTCTCGGAAACGCCCGAATTAATCTCCCTGTCTCAATTAGCTTCAGTGCAATTTATACTGAAGTTCATTGTGTCAGCAATATGAATTCGGGTGTTTCCGTGAAAAGCCGAAGAGAAAGGATTTTGCACTACATCTGTACTGTAAAACCATCGCCTTGACAATAAACGCCTGCTCAGATATTAGTGAATACCTTGGCCGCTTGGTTATATTTGATAGTGGCTATACAGTCAGCGAAACTAGCTAAATGGGCAAAGCGTTCAAAATTATCTAAACACAATGTTAGGGATTAAGGTTTTTGTAACTCCCCCGCTTAGCAATTTGAGCTGACTGTATGGTTATACAGAATCAGCCTTAAGTATGGAAAAGTCAAAAAGTATGAGAGTTAAAAATGTATGCCTTTTTTAAATTCGACACCAGAACTTAACAGTACATTTCCCTAAGGCACTGGTCTCACCGCGAGCTACTAAGCTATGAACTATGGGCTATAAACACGAACAAAAGATACGCACTCCCGTGTAAAAAAAGACACAACGAGACTCGCCCGGAGGTCATAGCTGGGCGAGTATTGCCGTGTCTCTTTTAGATATTTACACGGAAGTGCGTATCTGGGCATTTTCAAAACCATTGTTGAAATCACCTTGTTATTTAATTTGGTCAAGTTTAGGCTTATTCGACTCAGAATCACGAGCTCATTGGATTTTGTTAGGAGAAAAAATATGTCCCATAATTTTCATACAGTTTTCATTTCTTCCATTACGCTACCGCCTTTGAACATCTATGAAAAAACGGTATCGTACTGAAAACATTTAGGGGCATTTTTTTTCTTATTAGAATCGAAAGAGCTCGTGATCCTGAGTAGAACAAGTCCAAACTAGTCCGAATTAAATAACAAAGTGATTTCAACAACGGTTTGTGAAAACGCCCATCTTTTTTTCGTGATTATAGCCGACAGTTCATAGCTTAGTAGCTCGTGGTGAGACCAGTGCCTTACCCTCATAGTTTATAACTTCTACATACTGATAACTGATCAGTGTGGATTAATCACATGTATAATAAATACATATACAACTATACATTATTATAAGTTATACTTATACTAGGATGTGATTAAACTGGACTTCATAAAATAGACATGTAAAAGATAAAGACTTGCAGTGTCAATAGGGGTGAATCAACTTTTTTCTGTCGTTATTGCCATGGTTACGGTCGCCTGAGCCACGCTGGTTTTATGCAAAATTATGCTACTTAAATTATTAAATTTTTTTGGTGTTAATCGGTGTTTCTATGCGATTTTGTTACGCATTTTTTTTGTTCATTACCATCACCACTTTATTTACCGTTTTATAAAAGCAAACGAGACTATTATTCCAGAATAGCAGACAAACATGCGTCTGCTACAAGATAATCGAAAATGACTCCACTATTTATACGCAGTTCGTCAATAATTTAAGAATGGTAATGACTTGATTGTTGCGACTGAATAATCGCATAGAACTACCCTAATACCTAAGCCCTTTCCTTAATGGGCCACCTACAGATATGCACTACATGCATGCTTGCATAATTTAAGTAGCATAATTTTGCATAAAACCAGCGTGACTCAGGCGACCGTAACCATGGCAATAACAGACAGAAAAAAGTTGATTCACCCATAGACAAAACCTATATTTTTCATAAACGTCTATTAACTTAGCAAACTGCTAAGTATTGTTTTTCCCTTTCCGTCTTAAAGACATATTGATAAGACCGAAAGAGACAGAAAAGCGGCTTCCTAAGTTAGGAGAAGTTTAGGAATAAAGGGACAGACGTCACATAGACGATCCCAGCTGCCATTATGTCAGCCTCCGTAGCCTAGTTGGTAGTGACCCTGCCTACAGAGCTGGTGGTTCCAGGTTCGAATCCCGGCGAGGGTTATTTGTGTATTTATTTATCACAAATGTTTGTTCCTTAGTCATGGCTGTCTATGTATTTAAGTATCTATATGTTTTTATCTATTATATGTATATATCGTCGTCTAGTACCCACATCACAAGCCTTAATTGAGCTTACCGTGGGACTAGGTTGATTTGTGTAAGATGTCCCAAGATATTTTATTTAATCAAAACAAAAGGTCAGCGGATCGCCTATGATTGGGCCCGCTTATTTAAAGTTGTCCCTTATTTTTTCCATAGGGTTTTCGATGTGAATTCTACTCGTCACGAGCTGATTCGATATAGAAGAAAAAAAATGTTCTAAATTCCCATGCATTTTCGTATTCCATTCTGTTACCGTCATAATGAATGTCGAAAAAAGATAACGGAATGGTAAAACCTTTTGAACACTCTTCTCCTAATAGGACCGAAACATGTCTATGTTACAGCTTAAATTCTGAGTAGAAATCAAACGAAAAAGCATAAATAAAATAAGATTGATGACAATTTTAAATAAATTGGTCCTGATCAAAGAAAGAAAATGTCAAAGAAATGTTATTGAATCTACTAATCACATAACGTCAAGTATTTGCTTTATACGTCTATATACAGTACAACTCTATACATGGTGTTACACCACCCACAGAAAACATTGAACAGGGGTGATTTAGTCGACTATACTGAAGAACTTTTACTATGGAGCCAATCACGGAATCTAAAAAAAAAAATTTTTCATACATTTTGACCGATCGATAGCGACATTTTATATGAAAGAGTCAACATTATTTTGGAGATTTCTGGGTTAGTAGTAAGTTGTTCTGTATAACCTACCAAATCGCCCGTTCAAGGTTTTCAGTGGATGGGAACAACCTGTATGTTTGCATGGAGAAGTATAAGGGCCACTTGATTGACAATTCGTATTAATATTCAGAAATATATCCCAAGATATACGTTACGCTTTTCGTTTCACGGTAACAGAAAGGAGAGGACGAAATGTGCAAAATAAAGTGTATTTTTTTGAAAGAGCTCGTCACTAAAACAATATTATTAAACGGTTAAACTTACGTAAATATTTTTATTAATTGCGCGTGACATGATTATGAGAGCCTAGGTCACTATTATCAATCTAGGTTCTCCGAAAGATGTCGCGCGTAGCGACTAGTTGAGTCTAATCGTAAAATTGTATTGATTGAATGATGAACACCAGATTCTGACTATATATCACATAAAACCCATATCATGTTTACCCATAGCATGCAGGAGGATAAATTGATGCAAAATGGGTCATCATATTTACAAGATATTCGCACATCCTGTTTATACAGGGTGTAATCGATAAGTGTTTACAGGCCATAATTCCGTAAATATTGAGAGATATCAGAAATAAATTTACTGATATCGAAAGTACGTTACCCAACGAGTGAAATTACATTAATAACTTTATTGAAATAAAATCAGAAATATATCTAAAATATTAACTTCAAATCCTTCCATACATTTAGTACGTAACCGTTCATTCAAAGACTAGACTAGATTAAAACAATTTTTTTTTCATATAAGAATTAACGTTAGATTAATTATTTCATAAACGGTAGTATTATTATTTTATTACAATGTATTCATACAAATAACGAATCTCTAAAAGTTTTATCTCTTACGACACCCGACATTCTTTAAGGCTGTAAGTCGTCCTACTAAATGTATGGGAGCGTTTTAAGTTAGTATTTTCAATATTACTTTATCTATTTAGAAAAAGTTATTAATATAATTTTACTTGTTGGGTAACGTACTTTCGATATCAGTTAAAAGTTTTCTGATATCTCTCATATTTACGGAATTATGGCTTGTAAACACTTATCGAGTACACCCTGTATAACACACTGAACAACTTTTAGTATATGACCAACGCAGAAATAGCAAAAAATCACTTTCCCATGTTATGTCGAGATCACGTAGCCAATGAGTATGAAAAAGTATTTATTTTGTGATTTTGGAGCTGGTCCCATAATAAAAGGTACTCAGTACGACGCATAACATATATATACGGTGTGTGCGAAGTTATTAGTGACTTAGGATACAACGTGTATAAGGACGATACAAAATGTAAGACTTTACCATTTACTTGTCTCTATGGGCCATTTTATTTAACTTGTTACCTCTACTTTATTTTTCAACATATGTATATTTTTTCTACTCGATAAAAAAATGTCCCAATATTTGCATACATTTTTCGATCGTTCCCGTCAGTCACTGGCATACAAAATGTATGCAAAAATGGCAACGGAATGGAAAAAATCTTGGGACACTTTCTCCTATTAGGAAGGAAACGAAATTTTTAGTAGAAATCATACAAATATGTCTAAATAAAAAAAAAGTTTAGGCAACTTTAAATAAAATGGCCCAATACATACGTTACAAAAACAAAACGAAATGTTACTCACAGTTATATTAATATACCCCGGTACCGTGTTACGGCATAGAAATGCGTAAAAATATATTTATAATTGGCAGTGAAAGGGTTAGGATACAAAAATATATTTGCGGGTGAAAAAGTAGCCGTAGTTTTTATAATGTCCTATTTTGAGAAATTTAGCGCTGTATCTCGCACGTTTTATACAAGCGTGATTTAGTAACTACATTGATATTCGAGTCATATTTAGAAATAAATTGAAATTGAGGGTCGCATTTTTTTTTTAATATTTTTCTCGTACGCTGAGGCACATTACGGCATAGGAGTAGGAGGGCACGATTATGTTCATTGTGTTATGAAAGTTAGTCATACAAACTATATGGGTATTTGAGTAACACAAAAGAATGAAGTTAATTCTTGTTTTCATTAAAATCCTTAACTATGTATTTTTTTACACTCTACCACATTTTTCCGAATTGGATTTTGTGTATAACTTTGCCCAGGTCAATTTATAATTAAAGTAATTACGTTGAATGTTTATATACGGTTGTTAGCTGTACAGGTATAAACTAACTACTTATTGGGTAATAATAAACAAATTATCTAACTGTCAACTGGGCAAAGT
>JALPQI010011332.1:0-30453 GCA_025490895.1 Thaumatotibia leucotreta | reverse complement strand
CTAGGTATGTGGTCTGTTTATATGGAAAATGTCCTTATGGAAAGCAACAGTTTGCATTAATTTACTACATTTACAAATGAGATTTATAAGATACAAATAAACCAGCTTTATAATACCATGACTCTGATTTTTAGGGCTTCAAACCCGAATATGTCAACCCCTACTCCCTTTTATTATCTGGTTGTCTTTCTGTATACAGTGTGTTAACATGATACTGGCTTTTATTGAAACTGAGAATTGTGATGCAGATTTTTAGCCAAACCGTGGACATTATTCAATTCAAAATATTTCATTATGCTAATTTTAAAAGTAATTAACTTTCTAAAAAAGTTAATTCAGAAGCAATGTATCTTTAATTTGAACTTGACACTCACTAGTTTGACAACTAAGCAGTACACGCGTTACATTGATCGTTGGGAGGAAATAGAATTAATTTTACGGTCAAATTTAATTATTTGTCTATTGTTAATACTTGAAAACGATTGCCAGTAATGCATATTATTACCCATTTTCGTAAAGCCCGGTCATGGTAACATACTGTATAGGAGTAGCATAGGGATAGAACCTTGTCCCTTTAAGTATCAATACAATGACAGTGCAACAGAGGATAAACACAATGATGATTCATTATAACATGGTTATATGCAATCTAGAAATGAAATTGTTCTGATAGTTGGATTGGAGGATTTATTTTTGTGTCAATCTGTTCTGTAAGTTAAACAAATTTATATAATTCATTTCTGTATCTAGACTTAGTAATATGTTCTAGATCTGTTGTTAATATGTTGTACAGTCTGCAGCAGAATGATATGCAATTAATTTTTTTGCATTGAAACAAGATCTCATATTTACCAATTTGTTTATAAAGAATGTATAGATGGTTATTGATAGAATTATAATAGTCTATTTTCCATCAACTGGACCTTATCTTTATTTACCACCATTGTAATGTACAGAGTTGGGCTAAAAGTTATATAATATTCCTTCCGATTACTTTTGTATGTGTACTTTGTAATAAAAATTACAAAGTACACATACAAAAGTAATGGGAAGGAATATTATATTTATTACATTTTGCCCAACTCTGGTAATGTATTATATCATGTAATTTACAAGTACAGTTGACTACTGACAAATCTATCCAAATATTCACCCATCTGCATTATCAGAAAAAATGGATACATCCCCTGGTAGTGAAGTACCTAGGCATACATATGATTACGTATTTCTAGATTATATTATTATCACCATTATACAGGATGTCACTTAACTGTCAATATTAAACTGAAATACATTTGTCGTTATTTCATTTTTCATATGTCTAATACTGATAAATGGTAGAACAACCTTTTATATCAAACTTAATGTTACTTTCAGTGTTATTATTATAAGGATACTTACTAAAATATAATTTACATAAAGTAATTAAAAAAAAAATGAGTTGACCATTGAAAAATCTTCTATTTCTTCAACAGATTTATTTAACATCACCAAAAAGAAAAACTACGTTACCAAATCCGACTAATGATCAACGTCAAATTAATATAGTATCCGAATCTAAGGAAACAATGGGGAAAATTTCTCAGCCAAAGATTAATCTCAATCTTATAAAACCTAAACCTATACCTCAACTAAACTCGACCAAAGAAGATAGTAATACATCAACTAGTCAAACGCAAGTGCGTAAAGAACCATCTCTACCAAAGAATTACAAGATTCCCATGCAATCAAGGAACAACAAACCTATAGTAAGTCAACCAGCAATAGACAAAGACACTGCCAAGTCAAATAGTAGCATTGATACACAAAACAGTATTATAACGAAAACTCAGACGCATACGTCATCTAAAAATAAAGACGAGAACGTTCAACTGAATCAAAGTAAAATTAACCCGTGTATTACAACAAAAGAACTACTGAAACCAACTGTTCGTCAAAATAGAGACACGAATCAAATAAAACGTGATTTGAACAATGTTCATAGCAAACATCACGATAAAGATCAGGAAAAGCTTAAAAGCACAGATCAACTTAAATATAGTAAAGAAATAAATCAGATTAAAACTAAGAAAGTTCATAAAATTGATAAACTCCATAAAACAAATTTTACTGAACTATATACTCAATCTAAACATAAACAAATATCTCAACCTGTCAACAACAAAGAAAACGATCAACCAAAGTATAACAAAGGAATTACACAGAAACAACTAATGAAAGAAAAGGAAATGAGAGGCTCTCGAAAAAAAGCAGAAGAAAAAAATCTTAAAACAAAGGAAGATATTCTTGCTCATATTAAATCCATTAAAGAAATGTATAAAATAAAGAAAAAACAAGAGCCAACTTTTGCTACTAAGCTTAAAACAAAGAAAGAACACATTACAGCAAAGTCTAAAGCTTATAAAGAAACAAAACATGATAAATCCAAAGAAAATGAATGCCAAAAACCCCGGCCTGAAAAATACAATACGTCAAACAAAAAAAGTAAGTTACCGGAAACTCTTCTATTAAAGAAAGATATTCTTCCCCAAACTAAAGAAGAAAAGCACTACAGAAAATAAATATGGTAGAGCTGAATGTACGGGCACTACGGGCAGCAACACTAAAAAACTGAAATTGGTTTCTACGGATACTGAACTAGGTAAAAACACCACGCCTAAATCCGTCGAGAAAGAAAGGTTAAGTAAGAGCATTTCACCTATCAAAAGCGTCGTTTCTAGAATAAAAACAGATCCTCAATATACCAATAGTGAAAAAAAATATCATGAAGAGTCAGGCTATTATCACTCTCATTACGACAAAGCGCCAAGGAAAAAGGAAGATTACTACTGTCAAAATTCAGAAAAATATTTGCAAAGCGATCCTGAACTTGACTTAAGAACAAAACTTAAGCGGAAATTCCCAAAATCAGACTATCGAAAAGAAGGATATGAAAATAAAAAGAGTCATGTTAACAAACGAGATAAATTTGCCACAGTACCAAACGGCGACCGATTTGTTCCCGAGGAAAATTTAATCATATCATTTAATGCTGAAAATGATAAAGAAGAAAATTCTACAATGAAAAAGTCACCAGTAAAGAAATTGGCGCGTAAGCAATCACCAAAAAACAAAAAACGCAAAAAAATAAAGTTAGAAATTAATATTGTATTTGGCCATGGAGATTCTTCTGATGAGGAATCTCCAAAAAATGAAGCTGAGGCAAACGTTGACGCGATGGAAAATATGGATTTAAGTTTCCTTGATGACTTCAATGTTGACGAAATTGCTGAAAGTCTAAACGAATGTATAAATTATGCCAGACAAACAGGTAAAGAAGAACCCACTGTTGACGTCAATTTACAATATAGCTCATTGGGTAATAATGAAAATAGAGAGTATATGCTTAACAAAGAGAATATATTGCAGAGTTACCAAGAAAATGAATTACAGTCAAGGACAGGATTGCATAGGTTTGTTTCTTTATGGCTTTTCTCTTGCATTTTAATGTATTTTTTTTATTTGAAACTTACCGAATGGTATTTAAAATAATAATTTTGAATAATATTTAAAGATCTAGGTGCTAAGAAGGATCCCATAAATTGAAATAAGACAACTGATATATTTTTGTTAATATTGATTGTTTCTTTCCAGATTTTGCTACGATGAAAGTCGTAACAAACTTATTACCAATAGCGGTATAATAAACGAAAATAGACATCTAGATACTCTACCAAATGAAATCAAGACTGAATTATCTCAAGAATTTAACGTAATAAATGTGTCTTCCGAGAAATCCCAAGAAAATGTCATGGAAAACATGTGTGCAGTGGATAGCTATATGAAAATGAATGGTAGTAAAATGCCCATATTCGAGAATAATTCAGAAATTGTTAAGGAAACACATACGGAAAATAATTTGCAGATAGTGACCAAAATGGAAATTACAGAAGACGAAATTAAAGTCGAAAGTAAAAATATCGAAGAACGTTTATCATCTCTTGAAACACCTGCGGTAATGTCGAGTTCAGAAAGTAATATTTACTCTGATCACAACGATCTTATAGATGCTCTTCAAGATAACAGTAACTTGGAAATAAGTGCCATCAAATCTTACATTGCATCGCTCAACGACCATACTGCTGAAACCAATAAAACACCTACTAAACCTGAGATATCTAAAGCAACTAAGCCTTCAGATGGAGCCGTACGATCTGGTTTGGAACGAACAGACACAGTTATGACTTCTCCAGACCATGTCAACGAGGTATTAACGTGTATTAAAGAAGATCCGGATGTAATTTTAATTGATGATTCAGACGGTGAAAATGAAATAGAAATAAAAATTGAAAAGTCGATGAAAGATAAACATGCTGATAACATACTGCCGAGCAAAGAAAACACGCCGGACAAAACAGATGATGTAATCATTATTGAACCTACTGGTGAAATCGCCGAATCTAGATTAATATTAGACAGAAATGCAGAACAGCACTCGCATCCTGACAAAGAAAGTAAGCCCGACACGTTAGATGACGTAACAATTATTGAACCGACTGAGGGAAACTCTGAATCAATATTAATGTTAGACACAAATGCAGAAGACTTACATCATTCCAATCAAAACCGATCAGAAAAAGTAGATGAAGATGAAGTAACCATTATGGAACCTGCTGGAGAAAACTCTGAATCAGTATTAATATTAGACACAGATTATGACATTGACGAAGAAAGTAATCATGTCGCCACCAGTGAAAAAGCAATTATGGAAGAACAAAATAAACCCAAGAAAACAACATTGGAAGATACTTCCCAAGACACCCTAGTATCAAAAAATAAATCTGATACTGAAAGTGAGAAAACTTCAACCTACAAAGAGAAAACGGCAGAAATTGAGACTGAAAAAGCAAATGCAGCGACATGTCCTACCAAAACTGAAAATAATAATTTGCTAAGTACAGCTAAAGCGGCCGATAAAAGTCAAGCAACATCAGATACACATCCAAATAAAAAATCAACTGAAAATAATGATCGCGAAAACAGCACATCAAATACAAAAACAGACAATAATAATCCTCAAACAAACACTGTTAATAAAGGAAAAGTTGAACGAAATAAAGAAAACACAATAATTGAAAAAAGTCGCTGTCTAATCAATAACAAGTTCATCGAAGCTGTCGAATCGAAGCTACTTCTCTTTATGGGTCAAACATTGACAATTACTAATGTAATACATATCGGAAAAAACTCCAAAATATATCGATGCAAGAATTTCCGAAAACAAGATTTTGCTGTAAAAACACTCAGGTAAGGAAACAGTATTTTTATATTTTGTCTAACATTTGAAAGATTTAGAATAAAAGTACATTTAAGTGGGGTGAGTGAAATATAGCACATGAGTTAATGTTAAAATCCGATGGCGAAGTAGACCATTTTTATATCAGGAGTGTGCATTATTCTTGTCACTCGAGTAATGCACAATGTTTTTTATCGCTCTTGGGAGCAAAAAAATCAGTGTAAAAATAGTACATTGTGCATTTAAGGAGGTAAGTACGGTATTACTAATGAGAGTATTGAGTGGCTCGATTCCGCTTATCGACCGTGATGCGTACAATGTTTTTCATCACACTTGCGAGCAAAAAATTACTTTTTAAGACTAAATATATTTCTCAAAATTTATTACTCCTGCGATGCATCCAAGCAATGGCGCGATTAGACAACAAGTGTGATAAAAAAAATACATATAAAAAAACAATGTAATTGAAAAAGAATCGTAAAATGCTTTCCCCTGTAATAATTGTATGTGTACGACATAATTATCTTAAAGATGAAATAAATGGTGTGAGTCATCCGCAGACCACGAACCCTGTAAAGTGTTCGAAACGTCGGAATGAAGTTAAAATTAGTTAATATACGCGAGTTTATCCGTTTTCATAGTTTTATTTCATGTGTAATCCTCGCGAGAACCGAAGAAAATATTATATTTTAAAGAGTTAACCTTTCCAGGAAGTGTTATGGCGGGTACATCCAAGGCTTACAGAAAGAAAACATGTTAATGGAACTCCAAAATGGTGTGCCAGAAGACAATCTCAACTGCGTCCGTCTGATCGCGGGCTACGTGATCTCCGGGCTGTGGTGTTACCTCATGGAGTATTATCCCATGAATGTGGAGGAAGCTTTGGTTGCGAACAATCGAGGTTTCCATATTGACGTGGTGCAGATTTTGAGCAGACAACTGGTGTCAGCTGTTACTGTATTGAGGAATAATAACATCGTGCATACAGGTAAATATGAATTGGCTTGATTGGAATGAGGGTTTTCTCGAAAACGTATGCCACTAGTTGGCGCCACTTAGCCGTAAGGTCCCGCTAAGAAACACAATTATCTAGCCCCAAAGAAAAACTAACTAAAAGGTATTTTTATTTTTTATACAATTTTATTAACTCATACAAAACATTTAAACAGGAAACTATAGGCGCTCTGAGAATTTAGACAAGTTTCTGGACCTGACGCCTCAGTGCTGCCGCCCTGGTGAAAGTCATTTCAGAAAACCCTCATTTAGATTTAAAAGTTGTACAGGTATATTTTATATTTAGTCATCCCTAGTTGGCTTTTGGAAGTTTCAGAAGGGTCGATTTTTTTAATACGTAGCCACTCGTAGGTACTAGGTGCTATAATCACCACTTAGATTGACTACTACGTAATCTTAAGCTTATTTCTAAAAAAATACCCTAAGGCTGCGGCTCCACTGACGCGGAGAGGAGCGGAGCTGTGCAAAATTGACCAATTACATTCTTCAAATTCAAAATTCGAAACACTGATGCGGTCTCATTGGCCGAGCTCCTACAGCTCCGCTCCGCTCCGCGTCAGTGGAGCCGCACCCTAATTCTGCTTTCCAAAACCTCTGGCAGCGGGGATCCACTTATTTTGTGGCCGCTCTGTGTACTATTCATATATACAATTATTTCATAAAACACAGACCCAGAGTATAAGGTAAAATATCAAAGAGGTTTTCTCCATAGATACATTGTTAACAATGCCCCATTGTAAGATTTGTACGTGCCCACGTACCCATGCCCAGATTGCCCAGTTGACCTACATAGATTAGGTACACAGATTATGTTATGAATAACAAGACTCACTGTGTCATAGAGATAGATAGATTATACACTTAGCTTTATGGAACATTTCCTAATACCGGGAGCTATCCCACTCTGTTATAATTGTCTTATAGATCGAGGATTGGGTGGTTAAACCCGATAAGTCAGATATTTTTTCATGGAAATTACAACTTCACGTCAGTGTCATAGTTCGTATTTTGAAAACCGGTTTGGTTGACATATCGGGTTTGACCACTCAACCCTCGAGATTTTCTTACGATATCGTTCGAGCAACTCCAACGAAGGTATCAAAAGCGGCCCTACCGCGAACTTCGAAATCCGCTTTAACTTCAACGAAGGCGCCATTAGTGAGTAGTAGTGTTGGTAAAGACTCGAGTTCTTTAAGTCCTATTTTAGAACTCTTCTCATTTTTACGGGACTATCGAGCTTACCTCCTAAGACGCAATGTACATTACAATGCACATAGCTGTTGCAATCCAATTTGCATCTTTCGTGAACCAATTAAAGTAGAATCTCTTTAAGAAATGATACAAATTATACAATCACTACATAGTATAAAATAAAGTCACTTTTTCTGTCCTTATGTCCCTTTGTACGCTTAAATCTTTAAAACTACGCAACGGATTTTGATGAGATTTTTTTAATAGGTAGAGTAATTCAAGAGGAAGGTTTTTATGTAGGTATAGTACCCGTGTGAAGCCGGGGCGGGTCGCTAGTGTCATATATTAAAAAATGTTCAAGGTTCAAAATAAGCACATAAATAAAAATAAGAAGCTTATTTTTGTTCAATTTTTATTTGAATTCAATATAATAAAAACCCTGGGTGGTTTTTATAACAATGTTGTATCAATTTCTTATTTAAGCTATATTATATAGAAAAACCGTAATTTAAAAACACAAATCAAGCTAGTCTTCTTGAAGAACTCGAGTCTCTGTAACATTGTAAAATAACTCAAGTTTTGACCACTTATGTGTTCTTCAATAAAGTTTAATAAACACCATGACAAAGTACCTTTCCGTTTGAACTGATGACACAAATGGTGGTTTAGCGTTTATAAAATACATTTTTTAATTGTACGTTTATTTCAGATATAAAACCTAGTCACATCTTAATCAACGCGTCCCATACGCGAATAAAACTGTGCGGTTTCGACGAAGCGTCGTACCTACAAGACAGTATATTACTACCTAACACCGGCTCAATGAACTATCGGGCGCCAGAACTGATCCTTGGGTACCCAGCCGGGTACGGCATAGACGTCTGGGCGACAGCATTGGTGATGTACGAATTGGCGACTAATAGAAAACTGTTCTCTGGCATTTATAATAACACTATATTGTACCAACAGTTGTGCACGCTTGGTGCTATTCCGATGGATATGTTGATGGGATCGGAGTACAGGAACGCTCATTTCAGAGGCACTGCGTTTACGAAGGTCGTTGGGAGTAATGAGGTATTTATTTATTTTTTAATGAAACATTTACATTTATTTATTCTTTGTCCTCCACCACCTACGAACAAATAAAACATGGAAGCCGCACGCCATAGTAAATTGCCTTTCAAAAACGGTCCTGAATTTTAGTTGACAAATGTCACCCCTTCTTTAATGCATCACGGCAATGAATTTCAATGTCAACCTATAAAAACTTAAGCCGCCATTTAAAAATAGTTGTGATTGGTCCATCAAACTTTTGATTGGCTATATTCTATAACCATTTGTCAAAAATGTTGCGCCGAAATATGCGCGGTGTTAAGAAAAGCGCCATGTCCTGTCCATCTTGGCACAATTGAACAATTGATTTTGGGGGCATTTTTGAGCTGGCGTTAGACGTCCATGTTATATATGGTCGCAGTCTACCACATTATGTATTTACGCGTAAATACATGTTTTTGCAATTTAATAACTTCCCTGATAAATATCTTACATCGTATTTTCTGTACTAAACCAGTCTATCTGAAGCTAGATATTAGTCAAGGTGGTTGTGTTTTGTGAAATGAGTACACCTGAAAGCCATAATTGCTACAGTCTTGTTTGTTTATTTGCAGAATGCAATCATTTATTAACTTCAAAATCGAAAATAATTATCTTTACTTACGATCACGTACCTACTTTAGTCATGATTTGATATTTCGACGTGTCTCATTCATATCTTTCTCAGAAACACCAATTTTAAATCTTAAAAATGTATTAATATTTCAGAAAATTATCGTACACGAAATCAAGTTCAAGAGTAGAATAAATTCTACCTTGTTCCAAACATACTCTACTGACTGGGGAAAAGAGAGGCAGCAAACGAACAAGCGAGACAAAGCGAAGATTCGACAATTGTCCGACCTTCTGCATAGAATGCTGGTCATACACCCAAAATACCGAATCGCTATTGAGTTCGTATTCGCCAACCCTTTTATTTACGAATCGGTTGATGCTTGTGTCGAAAGTTAATGTTCCAAAAACGTGTAGAATTTAAAGCGGTAATATGATGACACATAATATTGCCATTTAATAATTTCTATTTTTGCCAGACTGTAAGTAATAGTATTTAGAAGATATTTAGTTAAGTTTGATTTGTTTAATTTTGTTACAAGAGAGTAAACTTATTTAGTTCTTGTGTTCTGTTTATTTTAACCGATTCGTTGCGTGTTCCATTTTCAAAGACTTTTATTTATGGCGGAGAACAATTTTTCATGATACGCCAAGCGTGCCTTACGCCATAGAATATGATGACACGCTTATCGTGTCATACGCCATTCGCTAAAAACTTTCTGGCGTGTCTGACACGGTTAACCCATATACATACAACGGCACAGTATTCTAGTTCTTTTCTTACAAAGATCGCGAAATATTTTACTCGTAAATCGCTGCAGTATTAAAATTTATCTTACACCAGTAACATAACACCACTTCATAACAGTACACAATCAATGTACACCTTCAACTTGATTTTTGTTGTAATTATGTAACCCATAACCATAAGACTTTTCCTTTGGCACGAACGAAGTGTCTGAATTCTTTGCCGTAGTACAAAATACAATAAAATTCGGGATCGCAAAATCAAGGTATGAATTGTGTGACTGTGAGGTCACCTGTATTCTAAACATAACACGTGTCTCTAAAGTCACGCAGCTAGAGACGTTGATAGAATTTTTTGCTAGTGCACTGTGAGTCGATGGGCGAATCATCAGGAAAAATAAAAGGCATATGAAGTATCTATAAGGTCTATAATATTATTCTATCCGTGCCAGTTTTAGTAAATTTATCTGTAAAAGTAACTTAGAAATAAGTGCGATCAAAACTTACACTTCAACGCTCAACGCCACTACTGATGAAATCATTAAAACATCTATTAAACATGAGAAGTCTAAGCAACTAAGCCTTCAGATGGATGTGTTTTTAACCCTTTAACCGCCACAGTCTGCACTAGACGACAACGGAAAATCGTGACTACGATGCCACAGCGAGGCTACAGCCGTCAATGCCACCGAAACAATATCGACTTACGCAGTGATTCATAAAGTTCTATTTCGCTCAACCTTTTTGACGCCACATCAAATACAATAGCTGCCACGCAGACGCCACGTCAATAAAATGTCAAATCAGAATGTGAACTTTACGCACGTGCGTGTAGGTTTATATTGCGATGTGGACCATGACTTATACAGGGCGTCCCAAAGTTATAGGACATGAAGGGGAAGTACCTTAAATATCGTAGATAGTGTATTTTGCTGAAAGAAGACTTAATGTTATTTTTAAAATTTAGTAATACATAGTGCATTCAGAGTTTTTCAAAAAATTACTTTCTTCATCACCCGGAAATCGAACCAACTACAATTTTTTTCGAATTTTGAATCAAACTTGTTTGGTTATTCTTTTAGTTTAAAATAAGTACTATGTTTCTTAAGAAAAATTGTTATTTTTTATCCATTCTTTCGAATGACATCATAAAATTACGAATTTTTTCGTTTTAAAATAGGTGTCATGCCTAGAAAAAGCAATTTTTTTTGGCAAATAAAATAAAGTCTTCTTTCAGCAAAATATCTTATCTACGATATTTAAGGTACTTTCCCTTCATGTCCCATAACTTTGGGATGCCCTGTAATATTGGTCTTTGTCGTCGAACCTGCGGTGCCAATGCCAATATATCGGTCGTCCAAAAAATTTAATAATCGTGAACGCGTGGCGTCTGGATCTCTGCATATTCCTACGCCGTCTGGCGGTTAAAAGGTTAAACCAATCTGGTATGAAGCGACTGACCTGTCCAGGTGCCGCTTTAGTGTGTCCATCGGGCACGTAGAGCAGCACCAGCGGCGCCGCGCGGAAGAACCCGAGGCGTTGTAGCTGGACGATATCTGGTATGAAGACTGACCTGTCCAGGTGCCGCTTTAGTGTGTCCATCGGGCACGTGGAGCAGCACCAGCGGCGCCGCGCGGAAGAACCCGAGGCGTTGTAGCTGCACGATATCTGGTATGAAGACTGACCTGTCCAGGTGCCGCTTTAGTGTGTCCATCGGGCACGTGGAGCAGCACCAGCGGCGCCGCGCGGAAGAACCCGAGGCGTTGTAGCTGCACGATATCTGGTATGAAGACTGACCTGTCCAGGTGCCGCTTTAGTGTGTCCATCGGGCACGTGGAGCAGCACCAGCGGCGCCGCGCGGAAGAACCCGAGGCGTTGTAGCTGGACGATATCTGGTATGAAGACTGACCTGTCCAGGTGCCGCTTTAGTGTGTCCATCGGGCACGTGGAGCAGCACCAGCGGCGCCGCGCGGAAGAACCCGAGGCGTTGTAGCTGGACGATATCTGGTATGAAGACTGACCTGTCCAGGTGCCGCTTTAGTGTGTCCATCGGGCACGTGGAGCAGCACCAGCGGCGCCGCGCGGAAGAACCCGAGGCGTTGTAGCTGCACGATATCTGGTATGAAGACTGACCTGTCCAGGTGCCGCTTTAGTGTGTCCATCGGGCACGTGGAGCAGCACCAGCGGCGCCGCGCGGAAGAACCCGAGGCGTTGTAGCTGCACGATATCTGGTATGAAGACTGACCTGTCCAGGTGCCGCTTTAGTGTGTCCATCGGGCACGTGGAGCAGCACCAGCGGCGCCGCGCGGAAGAACCCGAGGCGTTGTAGCTGCACGATATCTGGTATGAAGACTGACCTGTCCAGGTGCCGCTTTAGTGTGTCCATCGGGCACGTGGAGCAGCACCAGCGGCGCCGCGCGGAAGAACCCGAGGCGTTGTAGCTGCACGATATCTGGTATGAAGACTGACCTGTCCAGGTGCCGCTTTAGTGTGTCCATCGGGCACGTGGAGCAGCACCAGCGGCGCCGCGCGGAAGAACCCGAGGCGTTGTAGCTGCACGATATCTGGTATGAAGACTGACCTGTCCAGGTGCCGCTTTAGTGTGTCCATCGGGCACGTGGAGCAGCACCAGCGGCGCCGCGCGGAAGAACCCGAGGCGTTGTAGCTGCACGATATCTGGTATGAAGACTGACCTGTCCAGGTGCCGCTTTAGTGTGTCCATCGGGCACGTGGAGCAGCACCAGCGGCGCCGCGCGGAAGAACCCGAGGCGTTGTAGCTGGACGATATCTGGTATGAAGACTGACCTGTCCAGGTGCCGCTTTAGTGTGTCCATCGGGCACGTGGAGCAGCACCAGCGGCGCCGCGCGGAAGAACCCGAGGCGTTGTAGCTGGACGATATCTGGTATGAAGACTGACCTGTCCAGGTGCCGCTTTAGTGTGTCCATCGGGCACGTGGAGCAGCACCAGCGGCGCCGCGCGGAAGAACCCGAGGCGTTGTAGCTGGACGATATCTGGTATGAAGACTGACCTGTCCAGGTGCCGCTTTAGTGTGTCCATCGGGCACGTGGAGCAGCACCAGCGGCGCCGCGCGGAAGAACCCGAGGCGTTGTAGCTGCACGATATCTGGTATGAAGACTGACCTGTCCAGGTGCCGCTTTAGTGTGTCCATCGGGCACGTGGAGCAGCACCAGCGGCGCCGCGCGGAAGAACCCGAGGCGTTGTAGCTGCACGATATCTGGTATGAAGACTGACCTGTCCAGGTGCCGCTTTAGTGTGTCCATCGGGCACGTGGAGCAGCACCAGCGGCGCCGCGCGGAAGAACCCGAGGCGTTGTAGCTGCACGATATCTGGTATGAAGACTGACCTGTCCAGGTGCCGCTTTAGTGTGTCCATCGGGCACGTGGAGCAGCACCAGCGGCGCCGCGCGCGCCGTGTGCGACGAGCGCGGCGCGGCGGCGGCGTCCGCGCGGAAGAACCCGAGGCGTTGTAGCTGGACGATATCTGGTATGAAGACTGACCTGTCCAGGTGCCGCTTTAGTGTGTCCATCGGGCACGTGGAGCAGCACCAGCGGCGCCGCGCGCGCCGTGTGCGACGAGCGCGGCGCGGCGGCGGCGTCCGCGCGGAAGAACCCGAGGCGTTGTAGCTGGATGATGTCGCCTGCTTTCACTTTTGAGAGCGCGGGCTCGCCGATCATTGGGACTTCCCACTGGAAGAGGATTTTGGTTAGTTTTGGAAGTAGCGTGGAAAAATTCCAGCTTAAGAGTGTGCCACTGACGCGGAAAGGAGCGGAGATGTGCAAAATTGACCAAATACATTCTTCAAATTCAAATTTCGAAAGACTGTGATGCGGTCTCATTGGCCAATTTTGTACATTTCCGCTTCTCTCCGCGTCATTGGAGCCGCATCCTAAATCCCGTTTCTTTCAACACATCTCGTTTTTTTTCGGATTTATTCGAATAAATGAAATTTTCCACTTTCATTTTCAACTCTAAACCAATGTGAATTAAGTCTAAGTTTTACTTATACCAGGAGAACGCGATGTCACCGAGGAAAAGTCATTGAAATGACAGTGACATTGATTATTTCTGTAAAAACCCGAAAAAACTAAATTTTCATACATTCTCGAAAAAACATTAGATTTTTTTTCGACATTTTCACAGCTATTTGGAAGCTAAATTTTAACCTTTTCGAAGCCGCGTCAAATACAAAAACTGTCACTGAGACGCCACGTCAACAAAATGTCAAAACTGAAGTTGTTTACGCACATGCATGGCAGTGTATTGCTCTGTGACCATGACTTATATATCGGTCTTTGGCATTGAACTTGCGGTGCTAATATATCAGTCGTTTACGTCCAAAAGATTAAAAACATAGAAACGTGTTCCTACCAGTGGCATAGAAAAACAAACTCAACTTACCCTCGTCTCCCCAAGCACAGCCTTCGATATGATATGGTCGAAGTAGACTCAGTAAAACGAACTTTGACACATCTGTTGTGTCCATCAACATACCCTAGCCTGGGGCTCGTTTCTCGAACGCTTGTAACTTGTAATACAAGTGGACGTCTCTCTTTTACACTATTAATTAGATAAGGATTTTCGCTTGTATTACAAGTTACAAGCTTTCGATAAATAGGCCCCTGGTGTCCAATATATTGCTTGAAATCCTCGTCCTTCCCAAGCACAGCCTTCGATATGATATGGTCGAAGTAGACTCAGTAAAACGAACATTGACACAGCTGTCGTGTCCATCAACTTACCCTAGTCTGGTGTCCAATATGTTGCTTGAAATCCTCGTCCTTCCAAAGCACGGCCTTCGATATGATATGGTCGAAGTAGACTCAGTAAAACGAACTTTGACACAGTTGTTGTATGCCTCAACTTACCCTAGTCTGGTGTCCAATATACTTCTTGAAATCCTCGTCCTTCCCAAGCACAGCTTTCGATATGATACGGTCGAAGTAGACTCAGTATAACGAACATTGACACAGCTGTTGTGTCCATCAACTTACCCTAGTCTGGTGTCCAATATATTGCTTTAAATCGTCGTCCTTCCCAAGCACAGCTTACGATATGATATGGTCGAAGTAGACTCAGTAAAACGAACTTTGACACAGCTGTTGTGTCCATCAACTTACCCTAAGTCTGGTGTCCAATATATTGTTTGTAATCCTCGTCCTTTCTAAGCACAGCCTTCGATATGATATGATCGAAGTAGACTCAGTAAAACGAACTTTGACACAGCTGTTGTGTCCATCAACTTACCCTAGTCTGGTGTCCAATATATTGCTTGAAATCCTCGTCCTTCCCAAGCACGGCCTTCGATATCATACGGTCGAAGTAGACGCAGTAAAGACGAACTTTGACACAGCTGTCGTGTCCATCAACTTACCCTCGTCTGGTGTCCAATATATTGATTGAAATCCTCGTCCTTCCCAAGCACGGCCTTCGATATCATATGGTCGAAGTAGACGCAGTAAAGACGAACTTTGACACAGCTGTCGTGTCCATCAACTTACCCTAGTCTGGTGTCCAATATATTGCTTGAAATCCTCGTCCTTTCCAAGCACGGCCTTCGATATGATATGGTCGAAGTAGACGCAGTAAACTTCGACGGCGGGCGATTGGGGAGAGTCGGCAAGCCACGTCAGTTTTAGCGTTTTCTTGTAATCCTTGTCTTCGAGGTTAGGCGTCGCGTCTATGCTCGTCACTGTGCCGTCGGAGGACCTGGTGAATGATTTATT
This sequence comes from Thaumatotibia leucotreta, assembly GCA_025490895.1. Lineage (NCBI taxonomy): Eukaryota > Metazoa > Arthropoda > Insecta > Lepidoptera > Tortricidae > Thaumatotibia > Thaumatotibia leucotreta. The sequence continues at coordinate 14,816 of JALPQI010011332.1, read as the reverse complement.
ATAAAAATTAATGTATACCTTCAGTTGAAAATTAAAAAAAGGTAAACAAATATGCTGATCCATAGCATTTGACGTCTTTGACAAATATCGTGAAACGCGTTCGCAGGTATATTTTTACGATAATACTAATAAAAGTAATAAATTATTGATATTTATTACTTTTATTAGTATTGTCGTGTTTTAAGGAAAAAAAATGTATGAAGCATTCCAAGAAAAAGTTCGCTTTGTCTGCTATGACCAGTGATCGGATTAGGTAGTGCCGTTTCGGGTGAATGACCTTAAACATTATACTTAACATGGATAAGCCTCGGGATCCTGGGACTTATATTTTTTTACAGATCATTTTCTTGTTATGTCATAAATTGAAGAAATATGAAAAAATAAAAGGATTTTGTAATTGTGAATACATCTTTTATTTGATGTTTTTATAGCTGCTACTAACAGTAGTAGAAGCAAAACAATTATTAAAGAAAACTCTATGACTGCTCTACTTTATACCACCAGAACCTCAATTCAGATAGAACGAAATCAGAGTCCAGTGAGATCGGCCAAAAGAGTCCCAATAAGAGCGTCTCAAAGTCCGGTAAAGAAGTAAAAGTGATTGATTAAACTAATTATTTAACTACGAGTGTGAAACTAACAACTAGAAAAACATTAATAAACGCACACATATGACAAGATTAGCTATTGTGGAAAAATACCCTTCAAACCATGTTCCATAAGTAAAATTAGACAAAATTTTATCAATATCAAACTGAAAGTAAACAAAATAACTATAAAATTGTAAATTTTCGAACAAAAATTTTACTTTTCATATTAAATGTCGGGCTTAGAAGTTATGTCCACACTAAGATAACGTACCGAAGTCCCGCGAAATGGCACTACCTAATCCGATCACTGGCTATGACAGCTACCTTAGAAATATACCAATTGAAATAACAAACACCCAGCTATAAAATTAAAACTTTTGTTTTGGGTGAACCTTCTGAAACTTAATTTGAATAAGTTGTAGTCGATTTTAAAATGACACGCCTCTCGTGTCATACGCCATTCGATAAAAACATTGATGACACGCCTGGCGTGTCATCCGCACTGAAACTTTTAAGATACACCAAAAATTTTATTCGTAACTTCTTAGATGTACGCGAAGTACGGCGTCATGTACCCGACATCGTGGGATGCATCATGTAAACAGGTTTAAGGTTTTAAGTTGGAGATAAAACCAAGATTGTCTTCTGAAAGTGCGTTATTACGAAATAACGCAAGTTTACAGGTTTGTTTACATTTTTATACTTTCACCTGACTAATGGTATAAGTATGTAAATTCTTTATTGTACACTAGCGACCCGCCCCGGCTTCGCACGGGTACTATAGCTACATAATAACCTCCCTCTTTAATTGCTGTACCTATTAAAAATCTCATCAAAATCTGTTGCGTAGTTTTATTAAAGATTTAAGCGTACAAAGGGACATAGGGACAGAAAAAGTGACTTTATTTTATACTATGTAGTGATGATAAAACACAGGTAAAATACACATATAATAATTTAGATAGGTACGAAGGCGAACTTACGTAAGGGATTTCTTCCAATTAACCTTTGAGTCAGTACATTTACTCTCTAAATGACTGACTCAAAGGTTGAATTAATCATATAGTTCGGCTAATGTTTTATTCTCTTGAGGCATAGATACAGAGATCATAATCCCTTTTTTGATACCGTCTTAGTCATTTTTAAGTCAAAGTCAAACGATTCTCTATTCAATTAGGCCCACAAGCACTTTTGAAACTTGAAACTAAATAGCAAATAAACAAAATTATTACTCACTTGTGAATCTTATTAATCATAACATTCCCATAATTAATGAACGTCGCATTCTCGCCCTCTTTCAACGCGCTCGCGTCCGCTCGGTCGATCAGCAACCTCTTCGAGACCCACACGACTTTGGACCCTACGTCCGAGTTCTTAGGGTGCAGCGGCACGGTCATGGTGGAGTCGGCGCTTACGCCCTTTAGGATTACGGGGACGGGGTTGGCTCCTAGCGCGGTGTAGCGGGGGGCGATGGGGTCAATGACCTGAATTTAAAAAAAACATGGTATTAGGCATGATGACTGGCAAGTCAAATCAGCATCTTTTTTCGAACTGTCAAAACGATCACCACTATGGAATTTTATATGAAATACTCAAAAGTGACGTCACGTGTGAGTACTGCCAAATGACCTACTCTTTAAGTTCTTTTCAATGTATTAAATAGAAATGCTGTACAAAAATTACTGCAATCTACATCTTAGTAATAATGTCTTCGTGTATTACGTCGTGCATAATGTTAAATAATTTATTTTAACTACAGTCATCATCCCTATTGATAACTATTCAGGGCATATAGTGAGACATGTGTAGTGAAATGTTGGCATTACGTTAATTACGTACGTCAAATTAAACCAGGAAGTACCATCTTGCTGATTCGATGATTGAACTTGATATGTATAGGCATTTAATAACTTTCATAAGTACCGGAAGGAACCTGCTTTAAAAAGTGAAATACCGGAAGTAACTTGTAAAGTGACAGGAAATCTTGGCATTTCACCGTAACAAAAAGAACGAATGTCAATGTCACCGGGTAAAAGTTTATCTCAAATAGTAAAAAAAAATTGACGTATAAGTTTTTTTATTATTTTGTAGATTCGTTTCGTTCATTTGACTTATTTGTTTCTGTACTGTAAAAATCACTTTCGATGTTTTATTTCTTTGGAAGTTTGAAAAAAGCACTATACAAATTTCGGCGAGAAATAAGGTTACAGGCCGCGTATCTCTATTTATTTTTCTGTCTCGATTAGCTTCAGTACCTATTGTGACAGCAATATGATTTCGGACATTTCCGTAAAAATAAGAAGGCAAAGGAGTATGCACTAGATATGTATGTATCGTATTCAAGGATGGGATTAAATTCTCATGTCTATGAAATAAAACTATGAAAACGGATAAACTCGCGTATATTAACTAATTTTAACTTCATTCCGACGTTTCGAACAGTCATCCGCAGACCACGAACCCTGTAAAGTGTTCGAAACTTCGGAATGAAGTAAAATTAGTTAATATACGCGAGTTTATCCGTTTTCATAATTTTATTTCATGAGTAATCCTCACGGTAACCGAAGAAAATATTTTTCATGTCTATTTTGACAGTTAGACACAGTGCCGCCATCTTACCGCCCCATAGTGGCAGAAAATGTATCAAAAGCCATAATTCTAAAGTGTTTTAGAACATACCTTCTTGTTGATGGCCCAGATCTTGTCCCACTCCATGAAAACCACGGAGCGACTGGAGCCCTGAGCTTTGATGAACTGTCTCAGGCCTTCCACGGTCATACCGCGACGGAGCACCCCTCGGACGGTAGGCATGCGGGGGTCATCCCTGGAATAAAATAAATATTTAAAAAAGAAATATCTTGGGACATCTTACAAAGGAAAACACAAATCGACGGTAAGCTCAATTAAGGCTTGTGATGTGGGTACTAAGCGACGATATACAGGGTGGCCCATTCGAATCGGTCAGTATGGAAAAGTCTGAAACTATAAGGCATACGAAGATTTGTTCTTAGGAACTATGTCACCGATTTTGATAAAAAGAAAAACTGCATTCATACATTTGAAAAAAAAAACTGTACCCAGCTAGGGAATCGAACCCGGTTGTTTTGAAAAAAAAAAACTTACACTATTTTTATTTAGATATCGTTTGTGTAGGTCTTAAGCTGTAAATGTCTCTAAGAAACATGATGTCTAAAATGAAAGGAATTCATTGTTTTCATATACTTAAATTTATTTTAGTAGGTGTTTGTTGTGTAAATCTTAAGAAAAAAAAATTTTTTTATATTTAACAACGTAGTTTTCATTATTTTTAAAATCGATGACATGGTTCCTAAAAACAAATCTTCGTATGTCTTATAGTTTCAGACTTTCCCATACTGACCGATTTGAATGGGCCACCCGGTATACGAGTATAATAGATAGATACATATAGATGCTTAAATACATAGACAGCCATGACCAAGGAAAAAATATTTGTGATAAATAAATACACAAATAATGCCCTCGCCGGGATTCGAACCCGGAACCTCCAGCTTCGTAGGAAGGGTCACTACCAATTAGGCTATGGAGGCTGACAATATTTTTAACAAAAGGACCGAAAGCGGCTGCGTGGTCACCACCCATGCCCGTGGGTGTCGTAAGAGGCGACTAAGGGATTGAAGTGTCACTGACCATTCATTTAGTAAAGATCGATGACCGGCAGCGTCATATAATGGACACATTAGTCACATTACTGAGATCGACAACCCGCTTCCCCAGCGTGGCGATTATAGGCTTACCCCCTTATTCATAAACGTCTGCTAACTTAACAAGCCGCTAATAATTGTTTGTCCTTTTTGCTCTTATGAACACATTTTTAAGACCGAAAGGGACAAACAATTATTAGCGGCTTGTTAAGTTAGCAGACGTTTATGAATAAGGGGGTTTATCTCCTAATGCGTCCATACGCATAAGTAATAGGAGAAGCCTAAGTCCAGCAATGGACTGTAATAGGCAGATGATATGACGTGTGATATGGACCGAAAATGAAATTGTATTTATTTACTCATTTAGCATATCTCCCTTGCTAAATGAGATACAAAAACATAATGGATATTTTTTTTTTGCGGAGGCACTTATGCTTCTCTTTTTAGTATTTGACATCTAATATTTACAATTTATATATCATTATAGTTGTCTATTGTCTTAACTACTTAAAAAACATAAATCAAAAAAAATTGAGTTGTTTCACAAAAAGTGTTGTACAGTCACGTCTAATAATTTGTATAGGTACATTTCGGAACGTATGTCAAAATCGTATACATATTATTTGAGCCGACCGTACTGTACTTAAATGTATTAAGATGTAATGATTAATGGGTGGAATGAAATGCAAAATTGAAATAGTTAATAAATCCCGTTAAACTTAGAAGAGTGAAAAGCAAGAAGCAAGTAATGGAAAAAAAATTAGGCAATAAAATGGCGACATACCATCCATCAACGAGTCCTTGTTCCACGAACCACGTCAGCTTTCTCTTTGACAGTACCGTGTTAGTCATACTCAATCTGGAAACCACAGATGTCATATATACCATAAATCAAGCAAACGTATCTACTTAGCGCGTCAAATGAACTCAGTAAAATCTACTGAGTTGTCCGTCTTTAATCGCAACTTGCAGCTTTCGGGCGTCAAATTTTGTAAGTTGAAGTGAACAAAAACATTAATAATGCCTCCTTAAGTAATATTAATTGCAACAACACAAAAAAATATGAATACTCAAGGGCCTGAGACATATTTAAAATCATAGGCAAGTAACAACTTCAGTACAAAATCTGACACGCTCGGCCGCCATACAAATGAATGAACTTGTTTCTTCTATCCAAATCTAATTCTGTGCTGGAAACAAATATATTATACCCATGTATACAATAGTATGGGCCCAAAGTAAACTATTTCAGAAAATGATTTTCACTCATGAAATAAAACTATGAAAACGGATAAACTCGCGTATTTTAACTAATTTTAACTTCATTCCGACGTTTCGAACACTTTACAGGGTTCGTGGCCTGCGGATGACTGACAATGGAGGAAATTTTATAGATCTACCTCCATCAAAATAAGAAAGATAAATACAAAACTACCCAAAAAATATACCAAATTTAGTAAGTACATCCACCCTGAAAATTTATATATTTTTCTTAAAATTAGTTAATACTCGTATACGCGAGTTAATCCATTTTCATGGTTTTATTTCATGTGTGATCTTCGCGGTAACCGAAGAAAATATTATGATTTTTACTCTTCTTGTTTTTAAGTTAGTTTTAATTTTAATTAATTGTGATTTTTAAATAAATACACAAAGTCTTCACTTTCAGAAAATTGGTCGCAAGCAAACATTTTGCCTACTTAAAAATAAAATAGATTGTCAGAAATAATAGATTCTCTACTGATATCCTTTATACATTTTCGTATTCAGTGCAGTAGGTATTATGAATTGTAACGTCTCCAATAATAGTGTTAGCCAATCCCACTTCTGATCTCATACTTCGTAACATTATTTACCCACATGGTTTCTTATTACATGGCTTTTTAAGTCCCAAAGCATTAATGAATCAGTAGAACTACGATTCTACGTCGTGGTATTTCAACGTACTGAGTCTACTATCAATCGTCTCCAATATTAGTCTTGCAGCGTCCCACTTCTGATTCCATACTTCGTAACATTATTCATCCACATATATTCTTACCGGCTGTATTCCCAGATGTACGGCTTCCTAAGCCCCAAAGCATCGATAAACCAGTAGAACTGGGGGTCTCTGTCGTGGTACTCCATAGTACGGAGCACATGCGTCACTCCTTCTACTGAGTCCACTATCGGGCACGCGAAGTCGTATGTCGGGTACACTCTGGAATAAAGATAAGATATGTCCACGTGATACAAGTATACAGGGTTGCCAGTGCCATTTAGTATAATGTTTTCATGCATGTACAGTCGACGTCAAAGATATCATTACAGTTTAGGTGGCAAAAATATATTGACACGACTTTATTGCCTTGACATTAAGGTCGTGTAAATATATTTTTGGCACCTAAACCGTAAAGATATCTTTGACGTCGACTGTACCTATACCTACTGTTACCGGTGTCACTTGTTAGTTTTAAGGATAGTCAGTTTTTTTTGGTGGCCCTGAAAATCAGTGTCGTGGCAATCTAGCCATGACACATGCTGAGTGGCAACCTTTTTGGTGTGTTTATAATTTTATCCATTTCTTTGTAAGTGTGCCTATTTAATCGCTAAATAAATAATATTCCATTATATTCTATATTTCAATCAAATGCTTCATAGAACTATTTCAATACATAGAAATGCCTGCCAATATGCGAAGGTAATATCGACGCACTAAACGAAAAGTCGAGCCTGTTCCACGCTCGAATCGAAACGCTCGGTATTTTTCCATACATTAATATACTACCATTTGGCGTATCAATGTATGACTGGTATGTTGGCTAATCACTTACTTTTTTCCAGTACATATACCAGACACTCATTGAGTCTCGTTAATATTTACCTTCGAGCACGGATCGGAACCGGTTTTTTAGAAAAACTTCGAAGTAACCCAATATTTTAAAATGTTTTATACGGTTGTATTAATTCAACCAGAGGAGCCTATCCATGAGTGTGACAGAGCTAGACTATTTCATGATACGGAGCACGAAGTCCACCATCAATCGTCTCCAATATTAAACTTAGACAATCCCACTTCTGATTTCTGATTGCTGGTACTCTGTCGTACTCATGGAACATCAGAAATCAGAAGTGGGTGTGTCTAAGTTTAATATTGGAGACGATGGATGGTGGACTCCGTGCTCCGTACCATGAAATAATCTAGCTCTGTCACACTCATGGATAGGCTTCTCTGGTTAAATGAATACAACCGTATAAAACATTTTAAAATATTGGGTTACTTCGAGGTTTTTTTAAAAAACCGGTTCCGCTCCATGCTCGAAGGTAAATATTGATGAGACTCAAGAAGTACTTACTTAAAATCAATTTTATGTTATAGTTTTAAAGCATGTTAGTTGTAAAGATGTACCTTTGAAAAACAAGATTCTCCTCGGAAACGAAAGTAGTTTTAATTGCATGTGTAACTTAATTATGAGCATTCACAAGAGTTTGTTGGCAATCCTTCTTGAATACGTAACCGTTTGATAAGACTCACTTATATTGCGTGCCGGTGCGGGGGTGTGGTTCTGGCTTGCAGCGATACACGGTGGGGTCTCTCATGCACCCGTTGGGCGATTGCATGTCGATCTTAGCTCGGACACAGCATTGCACGCCGATGGTGGAGCCTTTCTTCATCTCTTCCCATAGTTGCATGTTCTTTTCGACCGCTGAATATAACAATATGAATTTTTTTATTGTATTGTTGAGCCTTTGTTTAGGTATAATTGAGTTCATAAATATGTGTAGTTTTTACTTATCGTGGCCGAATGTATACATATTTGTCAACTCAACTGTGAATCGAAAAATAAATAATAAATCCAATTTAAATTAGATATAAATAAATAATACCTTTTCAATTAAAGGTTTAGAATCTCGTCCTAATCATAATCCGAATTATGTTAATTTTGGAATGGATAATGGAGAAAGTTCACGAAAGAGGAAAAAACTTCTGGTAGTTAATATCATAACCATATATTTCAATTTTAAAATTCCAACCAACCATTGTTTTTTAACAGCCCGACTACACTTAACTCTCTTAATACTCTTCACTACTATGACCTCTGTTTATTGTATTTATTTTGTTTTTCCGAATTTTCATTTACGTTCAAGGTATACAATTAAAAAGTTTTGTATTGTACACTTACAGTTGTTCCTATTCTTGCTGTCAACCTTCTGTTCTCTCTCGTTCTTCATCTGCTCAGCCGGCGTATCATCCACGAAAGCCTTGCCTTCCTTGATCAGCTTCTCGCAATACTGCAGCATCAGGTCGAAGTATTGGGACGTGTGAGTGAAGAGGTCTGGCTTTATTTCTAACATTTCCACGTCTTCGAGAATCACCTGGAGAAATACAATAGTTATTTATGATACAAGTATTGAACGTGGGTTTTTGACGAGTGTCGGTGATCTTTTTAAGCTGACACGAGTTTAAAAAAAAGTCTCCTTTTTCAACACAAATATCATAACATATTTTACAATGCATATGCTCAGAAAGTGTAATCAATTGTTATTTTTATGCATATGCAGAAATGAATTTTCCAAGTAATTTTCTGCATGTCTTTCCACTTTGTCATTAGAGATTATTTCTCTTATGAAAACATAGGAAAAATAACTCTTGTTAATAGTGAAAATAAGCCCTTTTGAAAGACACTCCTCGGTTGGTACTAGATTGTGTATTTCTCCTCACATAATGCATTGTTAAATATCGTATTATATTCGTGTTGAATTAAAATATAATCCCACTACGTCCCACGGTAAGGACAATAAAGGCTTGTGATGTGGGTATCACGCGACGATAAATATAAGTGTTTTCGTACGTCGTTCGTAAATAGAATACAATAACGATACAAGTGTTGGAAGTCTGATATGATTAAAAGATAGGGGAGTACTATTTATAATATACAAAAAAGTGCAATACATACCTTCTCAAACTCAACGTTCTCCTTAGCTGGGTTGGTATCGTCAAACCTCATGATGAGTTTCCCCTCAAAAGCCTGCTGGTAGTATTGGTTGAGCAATGCCGCCTTTGCGTGCCCGATGTGCAGGTACCTGTGGCATTGGATGGAGAGCAATTCTTAACACGTTCGACGCCGGTGACACGCTTGTGTGACCGAAAAAACTGTTCTCCTATGCCAGTGACACACATACGTGATCAAAGTAATCTTATTCTTATGCCGCTAGCATTAATCAAGTTCTCACTCCTATGCCAGTGGCATAGCAATACAAACGTTTTTGACACAAGTGCTGTGTCGCCGGCATAGGAGTACAATCTTTTCGGTCACACATGCGTGTCACTGGCATAGGATTTCGATCAGATAATTTCGATCGGCATAGTATAAGCACTTGGTCACTTGGTGAAACAGTACCGGAGGCGAACGTGTTAAAGTTTGTACAGGTAAACCTGTTTAAAATCTTAGTGGGAAAAACCTGTTTAAAATCTTAGTGGGAATTGTCTTAGGATATAAGCTATAAATATTGTTGTGTTTCTTGCACGTATCATGTTATTGGTTTATGTCTGTTTTATTCCCTAATAAAGAAAATAGAAAATAGGTATAAATTCACTAAGGAAGAAAGTTCACGAATGGAATGAATGAAATTAATGACATCTATCATTGTGTGTATGCGGTCGTCCTATACCATGAATGTAGGATTAATATGGATTTGACAACGTTATAATAATAGCAAGAACGTAAGGGATGGTCTTATGAAACTTTTTACTAGTGGAAGTGAAAAGGAACGATAATCGTCCGTCCTTATCACTGTGCCACTATTTTTGCCACTATTTTTACAAATGCGTTGAATACGTCACTAAGTGCCTGTGTGGCACTTTCGTCTTAGTAGTAAGTGACTATGTCTATCCCTCTTAGTGGCACACTATGTGCGGCCCCTCGTCCTATACCAACCGAATCTACTGTCATTAAGACATCCACACATAGATACTTCCTGTCACTTACTCGATCCATTCGTGCCAGCTTTCGCGAATTTACCTGTACATTTGGTTCACAGATTCGATATTGATAGTAAGACCGGCCAAGTGCGAGTCGGACTCGGAGGGTTTCGTAGCAACAAATATTTTGTCTCCAATGTAAACACATAACTCAAAATACAGCTAAAGCAACCTATCTCAAAAACTACAAGATATAATTTAATCAAACCAAAAATCGTTGAAAGAATAGTATACCGCGTAGTTTAAGAAATACAGGGGGGGGGGGGGGGACAGACGGACATGCCGAATCTACAAGGGTTTCGTTTTTGCCATTTTGGCTAGGGAGCCCTAAAAATGAGTAGGCTGGTAGAATCAATGATGCTGAGCAAGTTACACCACATTTCTCAAAATGTCCCAGAAAGTTTGAACCAAGCTATAAATTGTTAGTAAACAACCTGTCAACTTTATATTTTCAAGTGCATTTTGAATTTTATGACTTGATAATATCATGTTGCTGAGGCATGAAATTTTCTGACTTCATATAATGTACCGAAAGGGTTAAGAATTGCTAACCTTAAGTATTAACACGAACAAAACACTATGCGTGGTTTTATGCAGTGAATAATGCAGAAGTAATAAAGCTGTATTCGCTTCGAGTAGGGGAAATGCCCTATTGTTATACTCACCCTGAGGCTTCTGGCGGGAACCGCACAATAACCTTCCCCATCTCAGCGTGGGGCAGGTCTACAAACTTGCCCTCTTGTTTGGGGCCTGAGGCCTCAGCTGGGGGAGACCTCCTGAAATTAGAAATAACAATTGTATGTTACAAATTCTGATTCTATATTTCCGAGATCATAATAACCCATCAATCTTCAAGTCAAGGGTGAATAGGCGCCCTCTGGGCGAACCCACTCCATCGTAGGCCATCTCTGCCCATGGGTAAGGCCATGAGTAAACCCATTTAAAAAAAAAACAAAGGATGGCTAGAAGTAAGAATTTGAACACCTTCCCTCACATGTCAACAGCGCCAGTATTTTGATTAAATATAACAATTATAAACCTTACTGATCAGCAAAAAAAACACACAGGCACCTATAAAAAAACAACACTCAATTTCCGAGACCCAAACGTAAGTAACCTAAAATTATCTAACAATTTATAGGACCAGGGGCCTATTGCATAATAAAATACAAGCTAATACTATTAGGAATTTTGGTTGTAACTTGTACTTTTCGGTTGCATAATAAGATACAAGGGACAGAATATACAAGTCAAAAGTACAAGCTAATAATATTGGTTAATTGACTTGTAACTTGTAGATTTTTGTTGCACAATAAAATACGAGTAATTAAATACAAGTACTAATAATATTAGCCGCAATAACTAATACTATAGGAACATTTTATTAGTTTTTGTTGCAATATGACTCGATATATTCAAATTATTTGTTGTAACTTGTATTTATTACTACTGACCTACGGACCACAGTAGTTTTGAAATACCTACAAGTTAGGTTTGTACTTTTTGTGTTGTAAAGGTCGATAATGATTAATTTGCTGCATTCATCGGACGATGACGATGACCAGTGTCTAATAAGTTTTTGTTATCATTAACAATCCCCAAGCTTTGGGCGTATGTATATGTACCGATTTCATTCCAGGCGTCACTGCGTATTTCCTTAGTTACCTTACTCGAAAAAGGACCGAATAACACATCCTTATTCTCTTTTATCTTGGTTAATATGGACATTTTTTTTCTTCTCTTTTTCCGACCATTTTTATTACTTTATATAAATATATATATATATTTTCACAGAAAAGTTTTACGATGACGTTACCATTCCCGCCAAATTTTTATTTTTAATTGATAAGGTTAGCACAGATAGCGAAGGTTTGACTCAATCAGCCAATGGTAACTTGTAGTTTTGGGTGTTTTACCAATAATATTAGTGGTCTTATTACAAGTCATCTTAAAAATATTATGCAACAAAATGTATTAGCACTTGTAAATAAATATCAATTATCTTGTAATTTTAACGATATTACTAGTAATTTATGCAACGAAATTTTCTTATATTATTAGTGACCGCTTAAAATAATTATGCAACACAAAATAACATAACTAGTAATTTCCTGACTAGTAACTTGTATCATTTTCTAATATTATTAGTCTAATTATGCAAAAGGCCCCAGGCTTCCAAATGTGATCCAAAAGCAAAACTAATATCTCTGATTTGGTGTGATTTCTATATTAATTGTGCAAAGTTCATTATGATCAATAAACTTGGACAAATCAAACAGAAGACTGTTCAACATATTGCAATATGGGAGCATTCCATGAAAACATGTCGTAAGCGACACTGTCTTTTCAATACTTTTGAAAAATTAAATTAGTAAGCTGAGTTACGGCATAATAATAACATATCAAGGCTTTAAGATTGTCAGTGTTTCCTAACAGCTAGCATATTTTGTTAGGGTAGCTGCCATAGTGAGTCGTAAGCGACAAAAAGTAGATGTTTTCATGGAATGCTCCTATGATGTAATCTTGCAATACAATCAGTTTCAATAGTTTTATATCATCCTATTACTACAAATACCAGCTATGTGCGCATATTATGTTCTTCGATAATGAATTTAATAATCAGGATAATTAAATTGATTCTGCCAAAAACCTGATTCATGCAGATAGTCGGTATGTGCAGTAATAGGATAGGACGATATATTAATAACTTTTGTGGTAACTGAAGATGTATCAAACAGAAATTGAATAAAAGCCATACCTAGAAGAGGCCTTAGACAGATTTTCCAGGGCATCAGCCGGCAGGTCCTTCAGGGCTTTAGCCACGGGCGGCAGCGCTTGAATCAGCTTCATCCATCTCTGAATGTTTGCTGGGGTTCCAGACTTGGAGATTTCTTTAAACTTGCTGGAAACTGCAATATGTTCCAATAAAGTTAACAATAAATATAAGGACTCTGGTACAAACGAATTTATAGAATTTTTTACAGGTCAGCGATGTGTCTATAAGGTATAATTAATTATCCTTTAACCACTAACATGAAATGAAATTAAACCTTAACAAATTATCATAAAGCGGAATTTACACTGCAAGCTGCAAGTTTTGAGATGCAACAATGAGTAATAGTGAGTGGAAAATCATGCATTTCTTTCTTACATATAACTTTGTTTCAAAAAACTGCTTTGCTTGCAGTGTAAAACTGCTTTAAGCTCTGTCATGTCACATTGTTAGTTAAGGAAAAGGAATTACAAATGAATTATAAAATTTCAATTCTGTTATTCTATTGTAGTTGATTTGTTATTCTATAACCATGAATATACAAATAAAAATAAAGCCAAACATTTTATAAAATAACTTTAAAACTGAAGAATTTAAATTGATTAGAAATAATTTACTTTGAAAATTTAAAAGTAATATTAAGTATAGAATTTCAAAAGTGAAATACATATTGCACACATTTTATTGAAAGTTAAGTCAGTACTAAAGCTTCTTACATCATGTGTTTAAAATTGCATTATCTTACAGCTTCACCTTATCAAAGGTATATTTTCGATCGAAAATAAAAAAACATTATAAAATCTGATAAAAACTTACCATAAAGCACACTGAACACTGCTAAATCACTGACTGATAAGGACTCCCCTACTAAATATGTCAGCGCACCCAAAGTTTTATCCAAATATTCAATGGATTTCGGGATCTCGTCATCCAGGATGAGGCTGAACGACAGCCAGTGGTTCATTGTGACCTTTTGGAGCGGTCCTGCGGCTTTATTGAAAGCATTCTCTAGTATTCTTATCAAATCGTTACTAGTTCCATATGGCGAGGTTTTAGTGCCTGGTGGCAAGGTAACAGTTGAGTCGGTACCCCATGATACCTCAATCTTCTTCCCAGAAGCTCGGTACAACTCTACAGCCAGCAAACCACCTACAATTTAAAGAGAAAGTAGTTTAATTACAAGTTGCTCTTAATGTCAAGTAAATCTGCACTTTTTTGTATAAAACTTATTTTTTTTACCTAAAGGTGGGTTAGCTTTACTGCAGGAGATCTTCATGGTGTCGCTATTTTTGGCTGCCTATCCCAAATAAATTTCGTAAAGGAAAAGGTACAGCGTAGCCGACCCACGTTAGCACGAGAAGAACTGTCACTGTCAGTGTCAATCTCAGCAGTGTGACGCCTGACACTTTTGGGGCGTTTTTTGTTTTACTACTACTCTTTCATGTTGAACTCGTTGAAGTTTTTAAAAACCGATAAAGAGAAAAGCTAGTTCACAACACTATTATTGACAAAAGTATTTTTTTTATAATAGCAACACTGACCGAATGTCGATTTGTGTATTCATTTGTGCTGTGATTTTGTACAAACAATTTATTTATTTTATTAATTAAAACTAGTACTTTGAACATTTTATAATTCACAGTAGCTTCCTCTACACCTATATTTTTAATTATAAGACTGCGGGATGCCAAATTATTCATTAGTCGTATACAATTTTACCAAGTTGTAATCTGCAGTGCAGAATTCAAATACCTCACGTATATCATCGTATTTCGCACAATTCTTTTTATAAAATGGTAAATGGAATA
>JALPQI010011331.1:0-43459 GCA_025490895.1 Thaumatotibia leucotreta | reverse complement strand
CTTGCATCAGACTAATTGTATCCACTCACTAGAAGAGCCGAGAGTCTATAAAAGGGTGGCCACCCCAATTAACGGCTATTGAGCCGCATGTGTCATTATTGGAAAATAAAAGATATCCTATAAGTTCAAGTACAAACATTAAAATTGACAACAAAAGAATATCACGCATTTACTCTCAGAGTGCATTTATTTGCACTCACTTGCTCTCTATTTGTTTAATTGAAATTTAACTTTACACATTTATTTTAATATTGGATGCAAATCTGATGTGGGTAGCAAACGTTTTTGATCCTAGAAGTTTTGGCATCCCAGAGAACTAGACTTGTCTAGTTCAACACTTACGCTTAAGAAAGACTGACCTACGCCTCCTCCTGGGCTGGACGCGGCTCAGGTAGAGAATTAATTTATTTGTCTTCGACGAACATAAATTATAGTAGTTTAGGTCTTGTCTGTGAGGAAGTGACTCTGGCGTATGTGGTTGAGGTTCTTGTCTGTCCAAGCTGTTCAAAATAACATCTCGAATACCATTACAAACACCTCCGTGCGGTCGGCCGTGTAGCATACCTGCCGCTGCGTCTACTGCCGATGTCCCCGTATATCCAAATGAGTCATCAATGCTGCCGAGGAACTGAATATCCCATGGTGACAGCCAGGTCTCTTGAAGAGCAATAATGTCAGCTATTTGACATAAATGTCGTACACTCTCAATTGACCGCTTGACACTCTTACAATTAAAGCTAACTAATTTATATGCACTATTTTTCATCTATTTTTTCGCCTTGTGATGCCGTTAAGCCCCGCACTGCTAGGCCCGTCCCGTATTTTTGTTTTTAAAATGTATAAATCTACGAAAAATTATACCCTGTGGCCACAAGGATTCGTTTAAAAACAAATCTAACTTGTTTTTCTCAACGAAGAACTTATAAGCACAATGACCTTTCTCCTTGTTAATTGAGAGCTTCTCTAATGTAATATTTTCTCGAATATTTTCGTACACATAATCTGTTATGTCTTGCTCGGACGTTTCTTTATGTACTCTAGTAATAAACACTGGTACTTTAGAGTCAGCTGCGCGAAATTTCCCATCACTCACAAGGGCACAACCTTTTTTTCCCAAAAAGCGATATTTGGATTTAGATTTCGGGCCCTTTACAACCTTCCATTCACCCCCATCTTTTACGGCATCTGAAAATGATTTTTTACTCTCTAATATTTGTTTCTCTCTAATGTAATTATTGCCCGAAAGATTAGGTATATGCACGTTCGACGGCCGGTCGTCCTGCTTAGCAACTTGTAAACCGGTCTGGCTCTCGGCCGGCGGTGGCGGTGACGTCATAGCAATAACAGCTGATACCTCTGGCGTTTGTTTAAAATTTGTAATTTTGTTAGTATTTATCGGTGATTTTATGTTGATATAGTCATTACCTATAGACTGCGGGCTGTTTAACATAGGTACGTTCGACTTATCCAACTCACACGCAGTAGTTTTCATCTCGTCGCCGCCATTATAGGTTATTTTAAATGAAGCCTGTTGTAACGACTGTTTCGACAGGTTGTGTGTCGAATTCAAATTAATTTTAGGAGATGTTCCGTTTTTAGGAGAAGTGCTTGACTGTTCTAACGAGTCTATTACATCAACAGATAGCCCAGCTGGCCCGCTGTCGTGTATCCAGGCTCCTCGCCTTGCATTTACATTGACAAATGGAGATTGAGGCAAGGAAGCATATTTCATGTTCTGGATGCCAATACGCAGTTCTTCAAGTTCCTGATTGGTGGCATATGTCGATTTAACGGTATCGATTTCTCTTTGTATAACTATAAATATCCTAGATTGACTTATACTATTGTGTCAACAGTACTTTCAAATCCCATTCTAATCGCGGTTTGATTATACAACTACTCAATAACGAATGCTCATTTAGAAAGATGTCAACGAGGACTGTGTTTAAGCACAAGTTAAATAAGCTCAATGTTAATATAAAAAGTCCAAATAATACTCAAATAACGAATGTAATTCAAGTAGAATTATTCTCAAACATAAAGGGATATTTTAATAAATGAAATTGAAAAGCATAAAGGGAAACAAATCACGCGAAAAGCTTATTTCGGCGAAACAATTATTTTCGTCAAAAAAATTAAATAAAAAATATTCCTACTTTCTATAGATATTAAAAATAACTTTATTTTCGAATATTTATTGGCTCTGCGTTCGGGATGCATAAAATTAAATTTACGAGCGACATTTTAATATGGGCCATTTTTATGAAATATTCTTTTAAAAGTTTTATATTTTGGCAGCGTTGAAACCTGTAATTATGCTACTTAAAAAATAATATTGACGCTAAAAACGTACCTTATAATTGAAATATTTATTTTACATAGATGATTCAATGACTTCTTTTGTACGATTATAATTAAATTATCAGACAGAAGTCGCGGTGGCTATAACGTCAATTAACTAAGGACTTTATTCTGATATGAAATTGCTTCTCATTTCGCAATGATTTATTTATTTTATATTCCAATAAGTTTCACAGCATAACAGTAAAAACCAAGTCCCTGTGAACTAAAAATTTACATAACAAATAATAGCTACTTAAAAACTACTTAAATTACTATGATACTTTTATATTAGCTGATAAGTTCAGCGAATAAATAAAAAATAACTAAAATATGCTAATTAGTACCCAGGAATGATACCTGTGTACAGTCGACGTCAAAGGTATAATTACGGTTTAGGTGCCATAAACATATTTACAGGACCTTAATGTCAAGGCATTAAAGTCGGGTAAATATAATTTTAAAAATAAATTAATTTTGTGTTTATTTAAATATAAATTTTGTCAGCCTCTGTAGCCTAGTTGGTAGTGACCCTGCCTACGAAGCTGGAGGTTCCGGGTTCGAATCCCGGCGAGGGCATTCTTTGTGTATTTATTTATCACAAAATGTTTGTTCCTTGGTCGTGGCTGTGTATGTATCTAAGTATCTATACGTATCTATCTATTATATATATCGTCGCCTGGTACCCACATCACAAGCCTTAATTGAGCTTACCGTGGGACTAGGTTGATTTGTGTAAGATGTCCCAAAAATATTTATTTATTTATTTATTTATAAATCAACTTTACCAACTATATTTTCTTATTCAATCGATTTCCATCCAAAGTTAAACCTCAACTGCTTTACAACTAAGCATAATTTAGATAAATGTATATCAAAGTCATAACGGTACTTCTGTTATAAGAAAGAATAACTTATCGATAAAATAATATCTTGTGGAAGTCCCTAACTACATTGTATTTGTCCTCCGTTACTTCTATGTTTGATAATTATGTATTGAGACATATCACGAGGAAAATCATTTTCAAATGTCTTATGGCAGAGCATTTTAAGGGCTGACCCGGAATACAATTATTTTTAAAATTTCTTGTACCATTAAATCATTTCTTCATTCAGCAACATAATGCTACTCATAAAAAAATCATAAACTTCACATTTTCACTTAATCCCATTCGAAGCACGTACGTGAACCGGATCACGTTTCTTGTTTTTTTATAAAATAATCCTCGATTTTTTTTGCGTAAGCCCGCAACATATGGGGTTGATAAATTGCCGAGTCTCAAGTCGCAGAAAAACATGTCTATGAAAAATTGATCCGCCGATGCGAGCCGAATTCCTTAGCTTTTGCCCTTCCTGTTGGGTTGGGGTTATAAGAAATGTTTATCGGAATAAAACTAGCGCATTGCGGGTACTAGAGAACGTTTTGAACGAGCTCAATTTTACTACAGCTTTGCGGTAATTGGTGAGTGGGTAAGCTTTTTGATTATTTTGAGTAGATGCAACATGTTAATGCCAAATGTGATTCATTACTAGCTTGGTAGGTGGCCATGGCTTGGCAAATGCGGCGTGCGTAGGAGGTCCACCCTCAAGATGGACAGACGACCTTATCAAGATCAAGATCGCTGGGAGACATTTCCGGAAATTTTGTGAATGTTTAGTGATCACATTTTTTGTTTTGTTTTTAAGAACACTAAACCGTCGTAGCTCAGTTAGTGGCGGCATATTTCAATCGATTAGTATTCCAAGGGCTTGTAGTCTCGCCGGAGGCAAAAAAAAGTTTTTGCAACTCGTACTTTACTAGAATATTGTCGACTCTCTTCTTTGTCCAGCGTCGACAAATACGCTGTAACATTTCACGGAAAGATTATCTCATCAACAGGTCCCAGCTGTTCAGTAACTTGTCAAATATCTGACAAGAACTGAGGAGCGCTAAGCTGAAGTAAGTCCTGAATTAATGGCTTTTTAGAATTTGGGTATATTATCTACGAAATTCACTGCAATGGCATTTTAGTGGATGTTTGGCAACACTAAGCGAGACGTTATTATTAAACGGTTTTTATTAACTTCACCGCGTATCAACTGTCGTCGATGCTTCAAATCTTGTGATCGATTTTTCGACCACTTCTACTGGACCGAAATCAATATTTGGAACTCTTATCAAGTCCCCATGACAATGCAAGATTATAATACTTGTATCCTTGTATCGTCAAAGCCTGATGCTACAGACGTACTGCTTACCTTAACCAAGAGTGTTAGACACGTGAAAATGAAAGTATAGCATGTTTGGCATAATCAAATTCTAACAGCCTGATCTTGACTTCCAACTCCTCAGTCCTGATGCTGCAGTACTGCCCACAATAACCGCAAGGTTTATCTTTTATAGATGTCTTGATTTTAAAGAAGTTCTTTACATATATAGAGTAGAAACATGCGAATTTAATACTAATGTCCAACTCCTCAAATCGCCTGCCACAACCGCTAGGTTTAACGAAATGTAGATTTTGAAGTACTGCTTTAGATATAGAGTAGAAACATACGGATTTCATTACCATCACCATCATCATATCAGCCGTAAGACATTCACTGGTGAATATAGGCCTCCCCCAAAGATCGCCACAAGGACCAGTCCTGTGCCACCCGCATCCAGCGACCTTCACCTACCCACCCCGGCCTACCCACCGGGGCCTACCCACGCTGTGCCTTCCGGTAGGTACGTGACCGGCACTCGAGAACTAAGGTTGATAGAGTGACAGTGTGAGTGGATCGCGGAGAATGAGCTGTCGGGCCTGCGGCCCTCCGGCTGATAGACTGACAGCGTGAGTGGATCGCGTAGGGTGAGCCGTCGGGCGTGTGGTCCTCTAGCTAATAGAGTGACAGCGTGAGTCAACCGCGTAGCGTAGGGCGAGCCGTCAGGCCTGCGGCCCTCCAGCTGATAAAGTGACAGCGTGAGTGTATCGCTTAGCGTAGGGCGAGCCGTCGGGCCTTCGGCCCTCCAGCTGATAGAGTGACAGCGTGAGTGGCTCGCGTAGGGCGGGCCGTCGGATCTGCGGCCCTCCAGCTTATAGAGTGACAGCGTGAGTGGACCGCGTAGCGTAGGGCGAGCCGTTGCATGGGCCTTCGGCCCTCAAGCTGATAGAGTGACAGCGTGAGTGGATCGCGTAGGGCGAGCCGTCGACCCTGTGGCCCTCCAGCTGATAGAGTGACAGCGTGAGTGGCTCGCGTAGGGCGGGCCGTCGGACCTGCGGCCCTCCAGCTGATACAGTGACAGCGTGAGTGGATTGCGTAGCGTAGGGCGAGCCGTTGGGCCTTCGGCCCTCAAGCTGATAGAGTGACAGCGTGAGTGGCTCGCGTAGGGCGGGCCGTCGGACCTGCGGCCCTCCAGCTGATAGAGTGACAGCGTGAGTGGATTGCGTAGCGTAGGGCGAGCCGTTGGGCCTTCGGCCCTCAAGCTGATAGAGTGACAGCGTGAGTGGATCGCGTAAAGCGAGCCGTCGGGCTTGCAGCCCTCCAGCTGATAGAGTGACAGCGTGAGTGGATCTCGTAGAGCGAGCCGTCGGGCCTGCGGCCCTCCGGCTGATAGTGACAGCGTGAGTGGATTGCGTAGAGCGAGCGGTCGGGCCAGCGGTCCTCCGGCTGATAGACTCGCAGCGTGAGTGGCTCGCGTAGGACGGGCCGTCGGGACTACGGCCCTCCAGCTGATAGAGTGACAGCGTGAGTGGTTCGAGTAGGGCGAGCTGTCGGGCTTGCGGCCCTCCAGCTGATAGAGTGACAGCGTGAGTGGACCGCGTAGCGTAGGGCGAGCCGTCGGGCCTTCGGCCCTCCAGCTGATAGAGTGACAGCGTGAGTGGATCGCGTAGAGCGAGCCGTTAGGCCTGCGGCCCTCCAGCTGATAGACTCGCAGCGTGAGTGGCTCGCGTAGGGCGGGCCGTCGGGCCTGCGGCCCTCCAGCTGATAGAGCGACAGCGTAAGTGGATCGCGTAGCGTAGGGCGAGCCGTCGGGCCTTCGGCCCTCCAGCTTATAGAGTGACAGCGTGAGTGGAGCGCGTAGCGTAGGGCGAGCCTTCGGGCCTTCGGCCCTCCAGCTGATAGAGTGACAGCGTGAGTGGATCGCGTAGAGCGAGCCATCGGGCCTGCAGCCCTCCAGCTGATAGAGTGACAGCGTGAGTGGATCGCGTAGCGTGGAGCGAGCCGTCGAGCCTTCGGCCCTCCAGCTGATAAAGTGACAGCGTGAGTGGAGCGCGTAGCGTAGGGCGAGCCGTCGGGCCTTCGGTTCTCCAGCTGATAGAGTGACAGCGTGAGTGGATCGCGTAAAGCGAGCCATCGGGCCTGCAGCCCTCCAGCTGATAGAGTAACAGCGTGAGTGGATCGCGTAGAGCGAGCCGTCGGGCCTGCGGCCCTCCGGGTGATAGAGTGACAGCGTAAGTGGTTCGCGTAGGGCGAGCCGTCGGCCCTGCGCCCTTTCACCTGCGGTCCTCCGGTTGGTCGGCTGACAGTATGAGTTTATATTTTATAGTCTCGAAATTCGACTTGTGTAATGTGTACGATATAAAAAATTAAACTTGATTTTCTCAATAAACCAAATTGATTGATATATTCCTTATTGTCAGATCTTTGTTATCTAAGGTATTATATGAATAACACTTCCATTTGAACACTTCGGGTAATCAAGCTGACATTTTTTTGGCGTCGGGTTTCTAAAAATATCTATTCAGCAGGGATTTCTTTTTCGTTACACATAAAATAATGCCCATTACGTTTACATAATTATGTGTCGTGATTAAAGCCCGAGAGTTAAACGATAGCATGCATAATTGTATTGCATATTACAAACAACATCTTTGGTCTACAATAAGTAGGTATATCGGAAATCAACTTAACAATTGCACTAAAAACTTGAAAATAAAATAAGTAAAAAAAGTTTTAAGTTAAACGGTTTTTATTGCACCAAAAACTAGAAAATAAAAATTTGTTGTAACTAACCGTAGATGCTACTTTGTGTAGATTACTCACGTGAAACTATTATCACTGTAGTCTTCCCAAGTCGGATACTGAAAGCCACGTTTAGCCTCTATGTCAGTGGATTAAGCGTTCTCTAATCGGAAACTTTTACCAAACTAAAATAAAAACGTGGGACGTTATTATAAAGAAACATACAAGTTCAAAATATGTAATTGTAGCTTTAATTTTGCTATGAATCATCGATCTGTTCCAAAACTTCTACAGAGGTGAATAATTTTTATCAAGGTCAGAACAAAAGTTATTACTCTATTGCTGTTTTGATTTCTATGTGTGTTCTTTAATAATTATAGTGACTTAATCACAATTGCGTACGCCCCACGTTTTTTTTTTCAGTTTGGTAAAAGTTTCCGATTAGGTAACGCTTAATCCACTGACATAGAGGCTAAACGTGGCTTTCAGTATCCGACTTGGGAAGACTACAGTGAAAATAGTTTCACGTGAGTAATCTACACAAAGTAGCATCTACGGTTAGTTACAACAAATTTTTATTTTCTAGTTTTTGGTGCAATAAAAACCGTTTAACTTAAAACTTTTTTTACTTATTTTATTTTTTTTATGAGCATCTATTTTTCTGTTTACATTCTTTTTGAGTTTTTTTCTACCTATTATTTTCTCTTACCTTTGCGTGATGAGGTATTAGGAGGTAGGGTCCATAATCGCCACGCTGGGCAAGCGGATTGTCGTAGCGGTAATATGTCCACTATGATGACGCTGCTGTCCATCCTCAATATTTTATAATATTAAAGAATAGTCAGTGACACTTCAATCCCTTACTCGACTATTACTAATGACATTCCAACTTATTAAAATGTATTAACTGACATTGTACTTAATATTTCTGACTACTGTTCAATTTTATTTTTTATTTTATCTTGAAATTGTATTGTATTATGTAATTTTTTTACACTTTACCAATAGAAGAGTATGATTATGTTAAAATTTAAGTCGACATCTAAAGATTAACTGCATGTTCATCAATTATTATTTTGACAATGTAATATTAATGCTCGCTAATGTTATTAATTACTGTATATTGTTATTCTAATACTATCTTATAACCTATAAATTCCATGTTTGGCAATGTGCTGTAAATGTAAGTTGGTTAATAAATAAATTACGACACCCGAAGGAGGAGTAGGGGTGGTGACAAATGTATTCTTAGTGCGTCACCACATGGCTAAATGTAGATAACATAAAAAGGGTACATTTTTACACAATCTTTTGCTGTCTAAGATCATAAAACTCGATAATGTAACCCCTAAATTCCATTAACAGCAACAAACAACAACCAAATACCCACAACCTAATTACTGCTAACTTGGGATTAACACATAAACACGATATCGTATATTTTATCACTGTTGTTCCACAACACAACTCAAACTTCAGATGGAACAAAGAAAATTACCTCAGAGAGCGGCTCAACAAATACGAGTTCAACCTCAAAAATTTCTACATCTATTTCGCCTTATCTCGTTAGGATAGAGTTCACATTTGTCTACATATTTTTGGTTAAGAATACGTAATGAAATATTTTCATTAGACGCGAGTGGCAAGTGGGTACGTGTAGGTAAATACTCGTTCGTTTCTTCATATGATGCTAGTGGTTCTCAAAATGTGTACGACGACAGAAAGAGAAATGCCGTATTATTTCATATTAGTTTTAGTGTACCCAGTCAAGTTTGTCACTATTGGTATGACTTTATTGTTTTTGTATAAGAAGCAAGCCGCCTTAGGCACTGGTTTCACTGCGAGCTACTAAGCTATGATCTATCGGCTGTAAATACGAACAATAGATACGCACTCTCGTGTAAAAAAAAAGAGACACGGAATTGCGTATCATTTGTTCGTGTTTAAAGCCGATAGTTCATAGTTTAGTAGCACCCGGTGAGACCAGTGCCATAATCAAATAATAAAGTCGAAAAGTGGTATAACTTTTTTTTGCTAACTAATACATCCTTCTAATAGTTATGTAAAATATCTGAATCGCTTCTAAAACTGTGATAACCTGTGATAAATCGTCATTTAATAACCAAACCTCACCGAGTTACAAATACCTACTTTAAATAAAAAAAACGTATCTCAGTTCTAATTCACTACTAACATACGAGATCGCTAAGAATAGCTACTTTACCTAGTGTCAGCTTTTTATAATGAAGTTGAAAATAAATAAATATCTTGAGACATCTTACACAAATCAACCTAGTCCCACGGTGAGCTCAATTATGGCTTGTGATGTGGGTACTAGGCGAAATACATATGCAATAATGCATAGGCAGTCATGACCAAGGAACAAATACTCGTATTTGTGATAAATAAATACACAAATAATGCCCTCGCCGGGATTCGAACCCGGAACCAACAGCTTCGTAGGCAGGGTCACTACCACCTAGGCTACGGAGGCGGGCTCGGTTTGGTTGTCAGCCGACGAAATAATCACCTGTTACTACAGGTTGGGAATCACTGCATGGCACAGTTGAACTAGATTACTTCAATCTACTCAGAAAACAACGATGGTATTGAACGGGTACAGAAATTGATTTAATTAGCAAAAACCATAAGTTAAGTGCAAAAATAATTGTTTACATACACATAATCAGCCTATCTACTGCTGGACAATGGCCTATCCTATGGACGTATTAGGAGGCAAATGCTCGCTACTACTATAGTGTCTTCGGTTCTTCAAATTAATAACAGCATCAGGTTTGTGTCATGGCGTAGCTTATGGGTGTCACGTGTAGTAAAATAGCGATCTTGAAAGGAAACATAAACTGTGAGGACAAATTGAATTACCCACCCGAGGCTGTGAGTCCATTCTCAAAAGCCTATTAGCGTAGTTATAATATAGAAATAAAGGCACTACTTACACTTCAACTCGTTTGTAGAGCGTGCCGCGGTCGCTTCCGAAGGCCGAGTGTAGGTAATAACAAATAAAAAACGTTTCGATCACGTTTACGTTTTCATCGTCAATTTCATACAAATGACACATTATTTTCAAAACCATAATTTATGTACATAGATTAAATCTAACTAATCTACTTAACCTAACCTATATCTAAAATTAGCCCTTGTGGCATTCTACCGAGGATACTGGCGGCAGTTTTAATAATTATTCTAACGTCCTGATCGACATACTTAAATGTAATTAAAATAATTAATCTCTAATCTTACCTTCTATAAAACTAACAAAAATTACTTAAATAAATTAAACAATCTAACATCATAAAAACCGGCCAAAAGCATGTCGGGCCATGTTCAGTGTAGGGTTCCGTAGTTATTCAAAAACGGCTGGGCGTATTATGATCGAAATAGTTTTATTTTAAAGTATTCTACATAAAATGCCCATTATTCATGATTTTTTTTAATTTTTTGTACCCACGGATCAAAAGTTAGAGGGAAGGGAGAGAAAATATTGACTTTAGAAAAAAAATCTGTTTAGACACTTATTCTTTTTAAGAGACCTATCCAATGATACCCCATACTATAGTACTTATTACAGCAAATAAAACAAATCGTAAATTTTTTTTCTAATTTTTATTGTACCAATTCGTTGGCATGATTAATATTTATACCTGTACCAAAAGCTATGCTGCGGACAGACGGACAGACAGACATGGCGAAACTATAAGGGTTCCGTTTTGAAATTGCTCGAAAATATGTTCCAGTGCACTTTAAGTGTAATGTTCTCATTAACACATTTATAAGAGGATTCCTTCGATACATATATTATGTTTGCACTTGACTGTACAATCCACCAACTGAAGTATCGATATTTGATCGGCATTAGTATTTTCGATTCCGAATACGGCTTAGTTACAGTTTCGAGAGCCGTCTTTATATCACGTTACAGCGCGGGCACAAAATTAGCCAAGAAAGCGATAGCGACCCAATAGAATTAATAATTAAATTTGTGAACTCTTGCCTTAGCTTAGGCACTGGGCACTGGTCCCACCAAAAGCGACTTGCCGATTATAAACACGTTCGTACTTGGGCAGATGAAAACACGATTTCACATAGCAAAATGTTCGTTCGTCAGCCCACGAACAAGTGAATGCTCGCTCAGCACACGTATGAAATAAAACTTTATGTAACCGTTACTTGCAAATTCATTGTACGGCTACCTAAGTACTGTACTAGCTCAGTGAGTAGCTACGAGTATCGCCGTGTCTTTTTTCTTTAGAGCGCGTAAGCGATTAGCTATCGGCTATAGGAACGAACAAAAACAGACGTTCCCGTGTAAATAAAACAGACACGGCGATATTTATACACCATCTGAGCGAGTAATTATAAATATCGCCGTATCTCTGTTGTTCACACGGGAGCAATGAGCTATCAATCGCTTTCTCGCTTTTGGTGGAACAACTGCTTTAGATACGGTTCAAGTGGCTTCAGCCTCTCTGGGGCTTCTACAAGTATTTTCGCTCGCGTATTTGCGCCTGAAAATGTAAATTACTTACTTTTTAAACCTGCTCGTATTAGGTACTTTATAACTTTATTTTAAAAATAACAGTGTTTCAAAGTGTGTTGTTCTCCAGCCGGACCACAACGCCTGATTAAGCTCGATTTCTGGTGGCGATGTGCACCCATCATGTACAATTGTACATTATGTCATCATCATCATCAGCCTATGATAGTCCACTGCTGGACGTAGGCCGCGTATAGACGCATTAGGAGGTAAAAGCCCATAATCGCCACGCTGGGCAAGCGGATTGGCGATCGCAGTAGTGTGTCCACTATGATGACGCTGCTGCCCATCATCAATCTTTTATCAAATAATGGTCAGTGACACTTCAATCCCTTAGTCGACTCTTACGACACTCGCAGGAGGAGTTGGGGTGGTGACAAATGTATTCTTACTGCCGTCACCACACGGCTGGCTACATTATGTAACTAATTGAAAATTACGTGCATCTACGTAGTCTTCGGTTAGATGCCACCTGCATCCAGCTTGTCCCGGCGACTTTCATAAGGTCGTCTGTCCATCTTGTGGGTGGACGTCCTACGCTGCGTTTGCCCTTACAAATGTGTCTATTATATTAATGCACTCGACTGTACGTAGGTGTGTACAAAGAAATCGAATAATGATGGATGGACATCGGATGTAGTGCATAAATTGCCATAGAAATAGTTCTACGGCTAACTACGGACCTTACTTCCACGGGTTCGAATCGGACGTAGTTTAAAACCACTCTTTTTTTTTGCGATATCTTACACAAATTGACCTAGTCCCACGGTAAGCTCAATTAAGGCTTGTGATGTAGGTACCAAGCGACGAGATATATATATTAGATAGATACATATAGATACATAAATAAATATAGACAGCCATGACCAAGGAACAAATATTTGTGATAAATAAATACACAAATAATGCCCTCGCCGGGATTCGAACCCGCTACCTCCAGCTTTGTAGGCAAGGTCACTACCCTAGGTTATGGAGGCTGAATGACTCTTAAGGGGTATGTGGCCGACTCAGCCCGGTTTGTGGAAACATATTGAAACCCTCGCGCTTTATTTATTCTTAAAGGATTTTATTCAGGCACTCTCAAAGAAAGTTAATAGAGCGAAACCATTTTACGACTATATTTATAAAGGGTAAAAGTTATATTCGTTATTTTTAGGAGTAACGACTCGCTAAAGCTATTGTTTGCAATTCTGAATGTGAAATACTAAATATAAGTCAAAATTAAATATGTGTCTCGTCTAGCAATGCACAAGTTGCAGAACATTCTCAAAATTGCGGGAATATACTCGGAAATTTCCGAGAAATTTCATGAGAATTTAAGAGTAAGTTCTCATTGAGAATTTTTCCACGAGAACTTACAAAAAAGTGTTATGAAGAATATTGTATTTCACAATTAAGTAAACGAGGCATAAAATATATCTTAAAAGGCTTCGCTTTCGCTTTATATTTACAACGGTTTTGGCATGATTACATTGCTTGTAAAATTTAAATTACCGAGAACATTCTCTATAGAAGTTTCGTAACTTATGAAACTTCTCCTCGGTACAAATATGGTTATTTAATATGAATATATAATTTTTTAATATTTTTTGGACATCTTTACACAAATCGACCTAGTCCCACGATAAGCTCAATTAAGGCTTGTGATGTGGGTACCAGGCGACGACATATATAATAGATATATACGTAAAGATACTTAAATACATAGACAGCCACGACCAAGGAACAAATATTTGTGATAAATAAATACACAAATAATGCCCTCGCCGGGATTTGAACCCGGAACCTCCAGCTTCGTAAGCAGGGTTACTACCAATTAGGCTACGGAGGCTGACAAAAAGGTTAAGGTTATGAGGTTATGGTTAGATAATCCGACAGCGATTGGATGCATAAAACAACTGACGGCGCTCTGTCGCGTACATTGGGAGAAGGTCTATTCTGAAACTGGCTGATGATGATGATGAAAATGAATGGATGATCATTGTATTTGAAATTTACATTTATTAACCAGAGTGACGCATCATACAACAGTTGGTAATTATTTTTTAAGTTGTGATACTACTATTAAGGTGCATTTAGACCAAACTTTCGCTCGTTGCCGTGCGGTGTGGTGACGGCAGTAAGAATACATTTGTCACCACCCCAACTCTTCCCGCGGGAGTCATAAGAGTCGACTAAGGGATTGAAGTGTCACACTTCAACTGTGACCATTCATTGATTTGATTGATGACGGGCAGCAGCGTCATCATAGTGGACACATTACTGCCATCGCCAATCCGCTTGCCCAGCGTGGTAATTATAGGCATTTACCTCTTAATGCGTCTATGCGCATAATTAGTAGGAGTGGCCTACGTTCAGCAGTGGACTGAGATAGGCTGATGATGTGAGCATTTGCTCATTCTATCCCCCACTCTACGAAATTCGTTCGTTACACAACACGTGATTCATCGAAATTCGTTGATTTCGTGGAGTGGGAAAAAGAAAGAGCGAATGCTCATTTGGTCTAAATGCACCATTAGGCACAACTTCTTTAATCAATCTTAAAGCAAATAGGTATTAAGTTTAAGATAAATATAGTTATTTATTTTGTCAGTGTTAGTTTTAATTTGACACTAACGCTTTACACGCGAATTGGCAATCATTTCATAATATGTATATTTATGCATCCCGGTCGTACCTATACGCCAGTATCCGAGAGTCATAGAAAATAAGCTGTGAAAGAAATCTAAGTCAAAGTACTTATTCTTTATTGAACTAGGCCCAGCAACGATCCCTTTTAAATCGTTAAAATAACTAGCAAATGAAAATAAAATCTACTTCCGATTCTAACCCTACAGCACTGGGTGCTTATCCAAGTTGCCAATCGCTAACGCTTAATCTTCAATCGTAAACGAAAAGCAGCTAACTGTCTTTGTCGTACTAATGTGATAGAATGACAGAGAGGGAAAACTACGATACGCTGCTAAGCGTTAGCGATTAGCAACTTGGCTAAGCATCCAGACCTGAGAAGAGTCAGGCAAGAAACTCAGCGGGACTTTTTCAAATAATAATAACATCTCACAGCTAACATGCATAAATTAAAAGCAAAACATGAACTTGAATATACAGCTTGATTAAACTCATGGTAAGAATATTGAACCGCCTGGCCCCTGAGTAACATTGGCCATAAATTTCGATGCAATAAAAGGGGAAAGAATGCTGAGATTGCTGTAAAACGAGTTGTATACTCTTTCTAGAGAAATGGAAATAAATTTAACTGGGTTATATTACCCCATTAAGAACGGAAAAAGAATATTTTTTGTTTACAGTGTATATATCTGTATTTTTACTTGTAATACATATTTGCATAGCATATTTGAACATGATGAATTATTATTCAAACAAAAGTAAAAAAATCTAGTTTAAAAACTTTGTTTATTGATTCTCTGACACTATACGAGAAAAATACATATTTATAATTTCTGGAAATTCATCTCCAAAGGGATAAAAAATGGGGTTGGTTTGGTAAGGGGGTTTATTTAATGTTTCAGTTTGCAGACTAGAAAGTTAGAAACTTCGTTAAATAGACTTCCTGTATAGATACCATTATACAATAAAAGAGTATTTAACGTTTTTCAATAATCATACCCTACGGGATAAAAAAGAGGTTGAAAATTGGTATAAGATTTGACCATTTTTCTTAGTTGGATCCTCGGGGACGACTATTCTTTGGGGACGACGCTAACTCGCACTTGTTCGGTTTTTTTATTTGCTTATATTTTGATTTCAACCCTGACCACTGGGTTACTGTGTCAATGTATCTGTAGTTGACTGTACATTCAGAATGTTCCCCTAGCTTATTCTCAATTAACAGCTGCGCCCATATTGCGATCCCGCCAATTTGTCTGCGGTCCGACTGATCGTGTGCAATCGATGCACGAATGCGTTTCAAGTGATTCTCTGCACACTCACAGTACGAGTATTGACTATTCTGTGATACTCATGGATTTAGAATAGATACCGATTTCTCGCCAATTCTGCAGTGTTATTCACTAAGGAAACCGCCTTGCTATCAGCGCTGTGTCAGCGCTGCGGCAGCGTCGAGCCTAAAAATGGTATTCACTAATGTAGGTACTTTAAACGACACTAGTGCTCGGCGACGAATGCGGCGTGAGCTGGAACTACAATGCGTCGAGAGTTTGACGTTTAATGTACGAACTTCGTATTCTCTAACGAAAAACATCCAACCTCGCTCACAGTCTCGATTCCTAATGTCAAATAAAACAGCTAGGATTTTAGACAAGGCTGTCTCGACGTCGAGCTCGTTGACGAACGCAGCGTCGATTGTGTGAATAAGAGAATAGCATAGCTGCCTGCGACCGCGGGTACTAATTGCTAAATATCCCCCGAAGCTGAAGTTTCCGGGTTGGAATACTTGGAATGCGGACGAATGCATTGAAGATAAATATTTGTTTCTTGGTCTGGGTTGTTTTCTTCGTATTTTACTGTCTGTATGTGATGTTATCTGTAGCCGTACCATTTTACGCTGATAAATTTCTCTCTGTAACTAGCCGTACTTTGCAAGTATCGGTAACGTTAGGTTTTACTCGTCACGTAAAGCAGGCCATCGCGCTCGCCCAATACGTAAATGTGTCATTATCATCATCATCATCATAATCTCATCATCAACATCAGCCTATGTTAGTCTACTGCTGGACGTAGGCCTCTCCTATTAACTATGCGTATAGACGCATTAGGAGGTAAATGCCCATAATCGCTACGCTGGGCAAGCGGATTGACCATCGCAGTAATGTGTCCAACTGTCCACTATGATGACGCTGCTGCCCATCATCATTATTCTATCAAAGTCACGAATACTTATTAACACTTCAATCCCTTAGTCAACTCGTACGACACCCGCGGTGTCACAATCACAAGAGTTAGGGTGGTGACGAATTTATTCTTACAGCCGTCACCACACGGCCAGGCTACACGGCAGGCTAGGAGGGATTGTCCCATGATTATATTTAATTATTTATTTCCAAATAGTATAGATATATGTAATATATCAAAGAAAACGTCAAATTACACCAACTTCCCAACTTTCCCAGTTGGGATCCGAACCCACGTTCTCAACTTCAGCGACTGATGCCTAAACCCCTCGGCTACCCAGTCTCAGCAGCTAGGGTTGAATATCTCGGCTTTAAGCTATCTCTGACAAAGGCTACGCGCTTTGACCGTGCCTTTAAGATGTCTAGTATACTCTCAATTAACTGTTATTGCTAGTTCCTAATTGTCAAAGGGATGAATGCATGCAATCAGCGCATATTGTGTTTCGAGTGTTTCTGCCTTGACGTGCTGAAATTACTTCAAATAGTATCTTCGCACGGGTACAAACCTTATACTAAAACCTTCCTCTAAAATCACTACCTATATCTATTTTAAAAAACCGCATCAAAATCCCTTGCGCAATAGTTTAATTTTTTTTTTGTTGTATTTATAAGTAGTAATACTAAGTACTACTTACGTATATCAATTTAAATATTAGATGTCATATATATAGGTACTACTTACACAAAAAATACCAAACAAGTTTATCAACGCCGGAGTACCTACTAGCCGTGTAGTGACAGCAGTAAGAATACATTTGTCACCACCACAACTCCTCCTGCGGGTGTCGTAAGAGACGACTAAGGCATTGAAGTGTCACTGACCATTCTACAAGATTGATAATGGACAGCAGCGTCATCATAGTGGACACATTACTGTGATCGCCAATCCGCTTGCCCAGCGTGGCACCTCCTAATGCGTCTATACACATAGTTAATAGGAGAAGCCTACGTCCAGCAGTAGACTAACATAGGCTGTTGATGATGATGAATTCGCGCCACTATACTCGATTCTCAGCTCTCCGCATCCAAGCACTTCCCGCCACTTTCTTGAGATCGCCACTTTCTGCGTTGTCAAACTGAAATTGCTTCAAGCACAGCTTGGCCAAACTTCGTTGGTAAACTGCGGTATTTTTTCTTTGGTATATGACATCCAATATTTATTGAAGTGTTACTAAGGTGGAAGTACTAGTGCGCAACATGTCAACGGAGAATATTTATTTGAATCACGATATTTTTCTCATATACAAATCTACATAAAGTATTGTCATGTGTTTTGGGAGAGGAGTTTGTTAGTTTTCTTAAATAGTAATTATTTTATCGGGTGACAATATCAAATTTTCTCAAAATTGCAAATTTTCTAAGTCAACTCCTTTGTATGAGTAAGCGTTAGGTGCTTTTGCTGGCAGTCCCAATAGATGGCACTTCAGTACAAGTTTCAATGTCACATGTTGGGACATTGGAAATATTAACACTCAGTCCTAATAAACGTCAGCTTATCTTAAAATTATGCAAATAATTTAGATTTAAGCTAATTATTTCAAAGTTGGGATACGAAGCATTAAAGGCTCATACATTTATCATCGTTTAAATGCTTCGAATAGTTGATTTTATCTTATCGATGGAAACTCAAACTATAATGACGAGTATTGGTACATCGTCGGGTACTAGTACTTCCACCTTACTTAAAAAATATAACTCAACAATATATAATAGTACATTGTATCTATACGTATCTACCTATTATATACAGTGTGTTAACATGATGCAGGCTTTTATTTGAACCGAGGATTGAGATGCAGATTCTTAGCCAAACCATGTGCATTATTTGTTTAAAAATCCTAATTTTAAAAGTAATTATCTTTCTAAGAAAACTTAATTGAGAAGCAATGTACTTCAAAATAAATCGTTAATTGGCACTTGACAATGACAGATCGCAGCTACTCGCAACGTTTGACAACTAAGCAGTACACGCGTTACATTGATCGTTCGAACGAAATAAAAATAATTGTACAGTTAATTTAAATATTTGTCAACTCTTAATACTTGAAAACGATTGCCAGTAATGCGTATTATTACCAAGGATCGGACAAACGCCCGTCATTTTCAAAACATAACCCTGTTCCGTATGGTAGAGACTTCCTTATCTTATGATGTTAACATATTTTATTAATTTAAGATATTTATTTATTTATTTATTTAAGATAGTTTTTTATAATACGAACACAAAGTATCTATTTAGGAGATCCCAAGTATTTGCCGCCGCGATTTGGGTTCTACTTTTCACTTACGATCAGGTGGAGTGGAGCCACTTTGTTGTGCCAACGTTATTTTTATTGGGTCGGCAACGCGCATGTGACACCCTGAGGTTGCAGGCGCCCATAGGCTACGGTGACTGCTTTCCATCAGGCGGGCCGTATGCTTGTTTGCCACCGACGTGGTATAAAAAAAAAAAATACACTCATTAGATCAAAATTCAATATCAAAAATTCTCAGTCGTTTACTTGTCATAAATTCACAATTAGGGTAAATAAAATTAAGAAAGAGTCGGGATCTCCTAAATAGATACTTTGTGATAGTGTTATTAAAAAAATATCTTATAAAATAAAATATGTTAACATCATAAGATAAGGAAGTTTCTACTGTACGGAACAGGGTTACTTTTTCGAAATGACGGGCGTTTGTCCGATCCTTGATTATTACCCATTTTCGTAAAAGCCTGGGTCATGGTAACACACTGTATATCGTCGCCTGGTACCCACAACACAAGCCTTAATTGAGCTTACCGTGGGACTAGGTTGATTTGTGTAAGATGTCCCAAGATATTTATTTATTTATTATTTATTGTGCATC
Source organism: Thaumatotibia leucotreta (assembly GCA_025490895.1). Taxonomy (NCBI): domain Eukaryota; kingdom Metazoa; phylum Arthropoda; class Insecta; order Lepidoptera; family Tortricidae; genus Thaumatotibia; species Thaumatotibia leucotreta. The sequence goes on along the minus strand of JALPQI010011331.1, from coordinate 23,914 downwards.
TAGGAAGGTACCTACGGTATTATTAACGAATATGTCAGTATAGGCGTAGGCGGAGGGTTTTTAATGACTCGAGTTTGTCATTCGTATTCCGCTTACCGACTGTGTCTACAATTTTTTCATCACACTTGCCGTTAAAAAAAAAAACCGGCCAAGTGCGAGTCGGACTCGCGCGCAAAGGGTTCCGTACCATTATCAATTTATTATTAAAAAAATACAGTTAAATCAGCCTACCTCAAAAACTATACGAGATAATTTTATCAAACCAAAAATCGTTGATAGAGTTTATTAATGTGCATAACATATATTTTTTTCAGAATTTTATATCGCGTAGTTTAAAAAATAGAGGGGGGGGGACACATTTTTCAGACTTTGAGACCTGATATCTCGAAAACGATTTGCTTAAATAAAAATGTGATGTATAAACCTTCATGTCATTTTCAAAGACCTTTCTATTAATACCCCACACGCTTATGTACAACTAAAAAAAAAAATCTATCCCTCAGTTACATGTATGGAGGGCCCCCACCCCAATGGTTTTTTTTACAATTTAGTATCACATTCCTGTAGCGGTTCATACAACACATATCCTTACCAAATTTCGTTACTGTAGCATTTATAGTTTCCGAGTAAATTGGCTGTGACAGACGGACAGACGGACAGACGGACATGACGAATCTATAAGGGTTCCGTTTTTGCCATTTTGGCTACGGAACCCTAAAAAAATTAAGACAAAATATGAATGTCGTTCCACACATTCCGTTCTTGTTCCACACATTCCGTTCTTGTTCCACAAATTATTATTAAGAAAGTGTATTTTATTCGAATATGGAACGACAAATTTCTAGAAAGTACATTATTTTTTCCCGTGTAAGGCACTGGTCTCACCGCGAGCTACTAAGCTATGAACTATCGGCTTTAAACACGAACGAAAGATATGCACTTCCGTGTAAAAAAAGAGACACGGCGATACTTGCCCGGCGGTGATAGCTGATAGCTGGGCGAGTATCGCCGTATCTCATTTATTTACACGGGAGAGCGTATCTTTTGTTTGTATTTATAGCCGATAGTTCATAGCTTAGTAGCTTGCGGTGAGACCAGTGCCTAACATAAGTTAACACTTTGAGCGCGGGGAACTACCGAGGGGAGTTCTCTGTGGGAAGTCCATTTTCGCTACAATGCGAAAAAATCACGGGATCGGCTACGAGCGTAGCGCGTAGCACTCGTCTTTAATCAAAGTGTTCCAAAAGCAAAAAGCAAGTATAATCCAAAATTTGACTTCAACGGTTGCCACCTTCAAGCGTGTGTAGATAATTTAGACAGCCTGCCTGCATAATGGCAGTGTCATTATACTCGTTACGTATACTAACATTAAGCACTTCGCATTAGTTTTTCTCGTGTAACATTAATAAAGCAAAAAGCAAATACACCGTGTTTTTATTGATTTCCGTTAAATTTAAGGGAAGCTTATTTAGGTCAAAAATAATCAATTTCTCTAAGAAACTAGTGTCTTAACCGATACTGTTATTGAGTTATTAAAAAAATAAGTTTAATGACTGAGCAAGTGTATTGCAACCTTTATTACATCCTAATGTTACTTATTTTGACATGCGCCGTCAGCAGCCGTCAGTCGCCTGAGATGTCATTCTTAAGGTTCTCTCACACTTGCCAATGCAATTATTATGTATGAAAACGAAAACAAAAAATTTTACGAAATTAACAAAAGCCCATATACCAGGCGACTTCTATGTCCCAACTAAATGTAAACAAACTAAAACAGTACTAATGGCCCAAGTAACCTGTCCAATTTAACGGAAATCAATAAAAACACGGCATATAATCCAAAAATTGACTTCAACGGTTGCCACCATCAAGCGTGTGTAGATCATTTTGACAGCCTGCCTGCATAATGGCAGTGTCATTATACTCATTATACTAACAGTAACGGCTGCTCTACTTACCCCCTCCCCTTCTTTGATCGCAGTGGGTTAATTTATGCAATTACGGCGAAGTCTTGGCACCGAGTCAAGGCTGGTAATGACTGCGAACATTACTTTATGCTAAATGATATTAGTCGAGGTGTAATAGAAATTAGAAATAATTAATGGAGTTAATTATAATATATGTCGTGTAATTCGATACACAGATGCAATCTTTTCCCATCTTAATTTCAGGGTCGATTACAAAAAAAATATAAATATGGAGAAAAAACCGGTATCAATGTGTAATTTGGGTCAAAATTATTTTCGTTGTCTTGTTTCTTACTGTTTTGTCACGCTTTAAGTTGCTGTTTCGGCTCAATATATAAATAAAATCCGGTGCACTTGTATTTCTTTTCTACGCTAGATTTTAATCCATACATCAGATATTGAAAATAAAACATCATCTCATACAAAAATCACCACTGCGTCACGTTTTTTAGGGACGCAAAATAAGACAACGAAAAGAATTTTGACCCATTTTGTAAATGTCGTGTATAGTTTTTGTTGAGTTGCAGACTGTGTAAGATTAAACTGAGTTATACTACTGTATGACAATTTATTCTGTATCTGTAATTTGTTACTGCACCTTTCAATAAAATAAAATATATAAAATATGAAATAAAAATATGAAAACGGATAAACTCGCGTTTATTAATTAACTTTAACTTCATCCCGACGTTTCGAACACTTTACAGGGTTCGTGGCCTGCGGATGGTGTCATCGATAGTTGTGTGATCCTCGCGGCAACCGAAGAAAATATTAAAAACTCTGACGTTAAAATTTCTTCTCGTTTGTTTTCATTAAAGGCTATGTACAATTTTTTTGCCGTCGACTAATTACAGTGACGGTCAAATTTATATTTTTGTCCCAATTGTTTAGGTACTTGAATACTGAAATCAGTGCAATAAATTAGCTTCTTAATACCTAATTTACAGTTTTTTTATGTTGAAAGCTGCTTATGTAATATTAAAAACTCTCATTAATAAAATCAATCTTACATTAATAAATACAAATATTTATTCAAAAAATTATTTAAAGTCATTCACACTCTTGTCATAAACCGCATAAAGTTAGTCCTAAATATAAATAATATATTAAAGTTAAGTAAAAGAAGGACATTTCCAAGCGCCTTATAGAGGCGTCGGGTGACCAGAGGGCTGGCCAGTATTTCGCGCAAAGACTCAGCATAGCAATTCAGCGCGGAAATGCGGCCAGCCTTCTGGGCACTCTACCTCCCCAGCAGGACTTGGGGCAAATTTTTTATTTATAATTTATTTTTACTGTATTAATACTTTATTCTTGTTTTTGGAAATAAATTATAGATAATCGAGTAAAACAAGGAAAACATATTTTATTGACTGTCTAAACTGGATGTCAACTTACTTCTTGGTCTCTGCAGTAATGTAAGTACTATAATTTTCAGTCTTATTTATTTAATCAACGATGAAATAACATAAGTTGCATGTACTTATACTGTAAAGTACTCTTTTCAAAGCATTTATAAATTGCAAGTGTTGTTAACAAATATTTCTTAAACTCAAGTTCTCTCACCCAATCTCAAAATTTCCTTGTTTCCTTCGAAAATAGATAACTTATAATTTACGAGATCTCGACCAAAAGTTATTATCCTCAAAGATTCAACTCTGAAGGGCCCTTTATCTTATCAAATTACGTGTACCGTTCCACCCTGTACAAATTTCTCAAATCATTTTAAAAATAATCTATTTGGTTGAAAATTTGAGCTTATTTCGCGTGAAACCGGATATTTTTTGGAATAAGCCATTTTCTTTGTAACGATAAGATTAGGCTGCTTATTTTGTTTTCGTTTGGCAAGATTTTCTGCTTTTGTTTGGTAGCTTGTTTTTGTTGTAGTAACGTAAAAACATACTTGGGTGTGCTACCATTGTATTAATTTTAAACTGGGTCACCACTGAAAATGCAAAAAAAATATACATAGATAAAGGACTTTAATAAAAGCTAAGTTTGACGTCATAATTTTAATGTTACGAAGTAAAATTTTATGTAACAACTTTTGAAATTGGAAAAGGTCAACAATATTAATTTTCCTCACTAGTGCGGAAAAGTAAGCTTTGCGCACGCTTCGCGTGCGTTAATTACTCTTTCTAAAGCATTTGTCATGAAAAAAGTCGTTCGATACACGTGTAAAAACTTCTTTTTAACTCGGGTTATTGTCGCCCTCGTTTCACTCGGGCTCCAACTTTAACCCTCGTCGAAATTTTTTGCACTCGCATCGAAATGTGCTATTTTTTGTGAGTAAACAACAAACCACACTTGCGTATGCAAACAGTTTTTATTACTAAATTTTGTAACACCATCGACGCAATCGTGATAAAAATCATGACTTTGATTAAGACCTTAACTATATATTTTTTTTGCCATCGTCCTTTGAAAACCATACTTCCCTCCTTCTCTCCTCAACCTTTTGTCGGAATTACCATAAAACATAACAATACCATTCACACAACTTTTACTTATAAGCACAACTAAAACGTTATCTACACATATCAACATTTCACCCCACAATGCAACACATTTGGGTGTAATGCACACACACACACATCATCAGCCTGTGATAGTCCACTGCTGGACGTAGGCCTCTCCTATTAACTATGCGTATAGATGCATTAGGAGGTAAATGCCCATAATCGCCACGCTGGGCAAGCGGATTGGCGATCGCAGTAATGTGTCCACTATGATGACGCTGCTGCCCATCATCAATCTTTTATCAAATAATGGTCAGTGACACTTCAATCCCTTAGTCGACTCTTACGACACCACACACAAAACATTCTTACTTACAACTTACGACAAATTTATTCTTACTGCCGTCACCACACGGCGCGGGTGTAATGCAATACATTAGAATAGAAATAGAATAGAATAGAAAATAATTTATTCGTGACACATAGTAAAAAGGACAAAGCAGATAAGACTGTGTACAAAAGAAACAGAAAAGTTACCACGAAATGCTCTCATCTCAGCGCTGATCTTCCGACGAAACCATTAAGTGAAAGATTCACGGCGGGTAACATGACTTAACATACAACACAACGTATAACAATAATATATTAACATGTACACAATATTATATTACAAACAAACAACAACAAATAAATATGACTCCAACATAACTCTATCGGTCTCAACCTGCCTTGGTCGAGCATTGGAACGTAGCATCATTTGAGGTCACATTCCAGTTAAACGCTTGTTGACATGATGTAATTTCAAAATCATATACATACGTAATATTGAAAAATACTTCTTAATGATGACAATATATATTCCTATGCCTGTTTCATTTATCGCACAAAAATTTACACACTGCATACCTACTAAGTAACTGAAGAGGTTTAACGACCCGGCACTCGCCGTAAAAGGGTGAAACACAAGTTTACAATTGCAAGAGATGTGTGCTCTCAACGCAGCCATCACCCGGCATCAAAGCTTTGACGTCCCAACAGGCATCAAAATTAGAGTGAAAGGCCGGTACCTACTGGGTACAGCATTTTGTCCGGTGTCCAGAAATTGCAGCGCGGCAAGCATTTTATGGCTGAAGCTATTCAAATGCTACGCGACTGAGACGCAAACCTTGGTCGCCTACCGGTATGCTACTCGTTTGCGCACACGGTGCTACGCTAATGAGACTATTTTGCATCAGTTGCGGAACACATTCGTGCGATAATGTCTAATAACTCGAGTGATGAAGACAATATTTTGCTATGATATTTATTACAAAAACAAGCAAATATTTAAAAAACGATTCTGGGTGCATCCGTATACCTACTTTTTAATAATTTAAGTTTTTTTTCCAATCTTAATCCACGCCTTTTCTGTTACATACTTTTTCCTGACAAAGTTACTCTGGCAGCTTATAATGTACAAACATGCATATTTTTCCATCTCCTGCACAAAATGAACATTAAAAAGTTCCACCGCCGCCATTTCGTCTGCAACGCGTAGCGTGCGACCAGCACGACGGGTGCTTAGCCAAGTTGCCAATCGCTAGTGCTTGCTAGCGCATCGTAATTTTCCCTCTTTGTCGCACTAATATGAAGGAGTGACAGAGAGGGAAAACTACGATGCGCTAGCAAGCGCTAGTGATTGGCAACTTGGCTAAGCATCCAGTACAGTAACGAGCGACTGGGTGCTTAGCCAAGTTGCCAATCGCTAGCGCTTGCTAGCGCATCGTAGTTTTCCCTCTTTGTCGCACTAATATGAAGGAGTGACAGAGAGGAAAAACTACGATGCACTAGCAAGCGCTAGCGATTGGCAACTTGGCTAAGCATCCTGTTATCAAACGCGTCGTCGACGCGTCTCGTCGTGTGCGCAAAGGTCGTGAATCAATATGGCGGCTACTCACAAACGACGCGTAGGATACCAGTATGAAACGCAAATTGCTTGAGAGTCGCCTCGTGAGAGACGGGCCTATCTGTTCAAAGCGCAACGCGCAACGCAACGACGTGTAGTTGAGATCACATTACACGCAATGATCAGGAAAAACGTTGGCGCCGCCGCGAGTGAAGTGGCCAAACATGTGCAACGGCCATGCGCGAATTGACGCGTTTTTATTTTTATTTTTTTATTCGGCCGACATTATTTTTATTATATTAGGCCGATGTTCTCGGCCGCCGGCCAGAAAACCCACGCCCTTAGTAATTAATCCATGAGCTGCCGCTACATTATTTAAGCGCGTTTGCTTTCTCTCCGGCTCGTTTGCACTAATACGCAACTACAAGCGGGATAGATAGATAGTAAACGCGCGTTAATAACGTAGCAGCAGCTCATGGTACGACTTCTCACTTGACATGAGAGCGTTTTATAAGAAAACCCCGTTGCCTTCATCGATTTCATGTGTTCAAAGTAAGTAATAACTCCACACGGTAAAAAAAAATAAAAAACTAAAAAAAAATATTTTATTGACAAAAAGTTTTAAGGTCGATTCACAATTTGACAGTGACTCCCACACTAGGCTAAGCCTGTATCGTGGAAATTAAAAACATTGAGAGGTTGCCTGTAACAATGAGGCATATTAACAAAGTGCATGCAGACTTATATTAAATAAGTAGGTACACTAAAAATAGTACACAACACACATCGTAACAGATGTGCTTACTATAGAAAAAAATAACAGCAAAAGACTCTGATTGTCACGGGACTCGACCCCGTCTTCTCCGAGTAACCGGCTCAGCGTGCTCCCAATTTTATTACACAATAAAAAGTTAAGTATTAACTTTTTGGCCTTTATAGTTTGCACTTTCACTCTGATTCGACTCTGACACTATTGAACATCTTTTTCGACCTCAAAATTCACTCCTACCTCCTACCTCTGACGTCTATAGATACATTGTCTATGTTCAAAGGAAACAGTTTCACAAAGTGACAGCCATTAGTCAAAGAAACAATTGAAAACAGTTCCCCAGGTGTAACAACTGTGAAGCTTGAGAATGTATACGTAAGGAAATACCTCAAAGTGGGTCATATTTTATCGGGCGGTGGACCGCAAACGCTGCTTTAGGGAGTGAAGTATGTAGTTTAGGCAAGCAACGTCTGTTTTTGAGAAGGGTTGTATAAATAAATATTACATTAATCGACCTGGTCCCACGGTAAGCTCATAGATATATTTAATTGATAGATACATATAAATAAATTATAAATATTGGATGCCATATACCAAAGAAAAAACGACCAAGATCACCAACGTCCGAGGTGGGAATCGAACCCGCGTGCTTAGGCACTGGTCTCACCGAAACACGGACAAAGGATACGCACTCCCATGTAAATAAGAGACACGGCGATACTCGCCCGGCGGTGATAGCTGATAGCTGGGCGAGTGTCGCCGTGTCTCTTTTATTTACACGACAGTGCCTGCACCGCTACATATAGATACTTAAATACATAGACAGTCACGACAACGAAACAAATATTTGTGAAAAATAAATTCACAAATAATGCCCTCGCCCGGAATTAAACCTCTTCGTAGGCGGGGTCACTACTAACTAGGCTACGGATTCTGATCTGTATAATCCGTCAATTTTATCCAAAATTCAACATTATAGTCAAACCAAAGAAATTGTGTCGTATTTAATTCAATGGTAATCGTAGAGCTAGCAGGTTCCTCGTTTAAAGAGTAAATATTGCGATAAAGCGAGGAAATGATTCCGTGCGCTAGTAAAAAACTAAAAAAAAAACACAAACAAATATGGCTGACTTTCAATGGCATTGTTTGTCTTTGATACATACATAACTACAAATTATGAAAATAAATATCATAACTATAAATTAAAAATGTAGTGGTACCTATGTGAAATTAAGTCAAAGTGTACCTATTAATGTAATTTAATTTAAAGTTTACAGAACGGCTACTTATTTCAGGGTTTACTAGAACGCAAACAAATGTACAGCCTAGTAAAAAAATATTGAGGTATTTTTTAATAAGCTGAATAACAAAAGAATATAATATATTCTTTCTTTTGCTTCGAGGTGTGCTAAAAATTTAAAATAAAATAAGCACCCATTTTCGACACCTCGAAGCAAACCCGATTAATAAAAATATAAAAAAAAATTGTGCCTTATAAAGTTAAACCATTTAATTACAGATATTTTATTATATCACGCTTTAATCATTCATCTCATAATCACCTTCAACATTCTATCCTATACCGGATCGGACAATGTATAACAGCTAAAAATGAGAATGTAATGAATGTCCGCAAACACCCTCGGCCATGTAATGTGATTCAGAATTCAATAAAGCCAGTCTGATAAAGTTTCATTTGAAGTCTCAACCTTATTCACTTACATTACGGTTTAGTCTTCAAATAATGTAAATAGTCTACCGCGAGCACCAGTCTCTGCCACACCAATAAAGGCGTAATTAGAGTGACAGAGACACACGGTCTAAATTGACGATACACGTTAAGCATTTTGGGGGGTCACCATGACGTACTTAATGCGATTCAGTTTAGGTTCAGGGAAAGGGACAGAGATATACGACTAGTATAGCCTTGTCCCTTTCTCTCGACCTAAACTGAATCGCATTACTTGACGGATTTTTATTTTGATGTAGTATTTGAAAATTTTCGAAATTTGGACGTTTTTACATTTTTTCTTCTCAGAATCACGAGCTTTTTCGATCCTGATAGAAATAAAAAAGTGTCCCAAAAAAAATTCAATTGAGTTACTATTTTTCATACACTTTCTTCGACCGTAACTCAGTGGAAGACAAAAAAAATGTATGGAATTCTCGGGATACTTTTTTCTACTAATGAGGATCGAAAGAGCTCGCGATCCTGAGTAGAAAAAGTATGAAAATATCCAAATTTGGAATATTTTTAAAAACTACAACAAAAGAAAAATCCGCCCTACTACACTCGCGGTCAATGAATACGGGTCAGGTGGATTTTTTCAATAGAAAATACTGGAATCATGCTGACTACAAATATTTAAAATAAATATTTATAATACAAGTGGAACCGTTTTTAATATCAGGTTCTATTGGAATTTCCCTGAAGTTTTTACCCTATCCGAAAAACACGGAACTTTATCGTCAGATGAGTCCATAGATACAAAAATAACAACTCATGATTTAAAAACTCGTATTACCATACATTTTAGGTGCTGGTTTTCTTAAACGGTCTACATATTTGTCTTTACAAACCGACCTAACGACAATTTTACAGTTTTTTTGGGTTTATTTATAAATTTAGGGAAATTCCAATACAACCTGATATAAAAATAGATTTTACCCACATTATAAATATTTGTAATCTCCATGTTTGCATTATTTTCTATGAAAAAAACCACCTGACCCGTTTTCATTGCCGGAGTGTACAGTACCGGCCAATAATATATCACATTCGTGACTTTTTGTATGAGCGTGTATAGAGTAAGCGGCACATGTTTGCATGTAGATAGCATATTATTTTGGTACTTTTGCACAGTTTAATGATGAATACTGCAATTAAGTATTGTGAACTGCAATTGGAGACACAGCATATTGCTAAAATAGCTGTAGTAAAAAAAAGAATTTTACTAAGAAATCCATGCCTTACGCAAAATCTCTTTATGAAAAAATCACTACATGATGACCAGTGTTTTCATCGCTAGTGTAAAGGCCTATGCCTAGACTATCTATAGTCGTGAGGTGGAAAGTGTGAAAAACACTTACAAAAATAAAATCAATCTACTGAAAAAAACCTGTATGTGATATATTATTGGCCGGTACTGTATATGTCGTGGTAACCCCCAGGTAGTGTCACATAATGGAAACGTAAATAAAGTGTCCGCAGCATGCGGTCCATTTTGCTCGGGGTCTCATTATAGCACCTTTATCGCAAAATAACGGTCGACCAAACCTAATCAGGGGCCGTCATCGTGCGAGTGGATTGTTAGGTGCGTTGGGGTAACTTCAGGAGTTTTTCACAAATGGTCTGTATCAGCAATGAGTATGAAATTAATGCAGGAATATAAATTCTCTCCTAACAGTAATTTGAATTTTCACAATTCTCACATATTATTTTCAGGAAGTGTAGCTTCACCGTATATCAAAATTACTAACAGGCCAGTGGCCTATACCACAAAACATTACAAGCGTACAATTCTACAAAATTGTATAAATTCCCATACAAAAAGTTGACAATTTTGTAGAATTGTACGCTTGTAAAGTTTTGTGGTATAGGGGCCAGGATGCTTAGCCAAGTTGCCAATCGCTAGCGCTTAGTAGCGTATCGTAGTTTTCCCTCTCTGTCACTCTTTCATTTTAGTGCGACAAAGACAGTTAGCTGCCTTTCGCTTACGATTGATGATTAAGCGTTAGCGATTGGCAACTTGGCTAAGCACCCAGGAGTCTTGGACCACAAGTGCTTTACCAACCGTAACTGACATTTGAGGTAATTTTTGAAGCATTTTCGTAATTAAGACGATAACAGAACTGCCCTTCCATAAAGGATGACCACGTTTACTCACAGATCCGTTTTATAAACAACTACATTTTTAATTAAATGTAAATATTCGTATTATCTGTGTAACGAATAGCATAGCTTTGTTTACATTTGCTTTAGTATAGTGATACCAATAGAGCTTGGTCAACGTACTTGCAAGCAAACCATCCTTAAAATAATTATTTGGTGTCATTAGTGTAAGGTGGTTATTGAATAATTGCGGCCAGAAAAAGGCTATTTACCCTAACTGACTGAATTTGTGCCGTGTGGTGACGGCAGTAAGAATACGTTTTGTCATCACCCCAACTCCTCCTGCGAGTGTCGTAAGAATCGACTAAGGGATTGAAGTGTCACTGACAACTATTTGATAAAAGATTGATGATGGACAGCAGCGTCATCATAGTGGACACATTACTGCGATCGCCAATCCGCTTGCCCAGCGTGGCGATTATGGGTATTTACCTCCTAATGCGTCTATACGCATAGTTAATAGAAGAGGCCTACGTCCAGCAGTGGACTATCATAGGCTGATGATGAAGAGGATGATATTAAATTTTACCCGATTCTCAAATTTACCCCAACGCACCTCACCCTTTTCGTGCTCCTGGGATCTCCCAATTCCTTCTTTCCAACATAACAAACTTCGTCGGGAAAGACTATTTTCTCCCCAAGTTTAATTAAAAAGGTTTTTTACCTGCGGGTGTGCTAAAAGAGTACAATTACCCTGAAACTTTATAAGGTAATCTTTTTTACCTACACTTACTGGCAAAAAATTTGTAAAGATTACACTTGAAAACATGATTTAAGTAAGTAAAAACCCGAAAAAGTATGTTTTGCGTTTTTTTACTTTATTTTGTAATACTTTCTTGTAAAATTTACCGTTAGGTACATCGGATATTTCTGTACATATTTTTTCCTGTTATACCTACTCGTAGAAATAGGGTAGGTGGTGATGGTGAGATAAGATATAAAATATATTTTATGTACATATTTTCCCGCATGTTGGCAATTTCCGGTGATTTATATAATAGAATTTAAGTACCTATCTATATATATCTATCTATTATATATATATCGTCGCCTGGTACCCACATCACAAGCCTTAATTGAGCTTACCGTGGGACTAGGTCGATTTGTGTAAAGATGTCCAAAAAAATATTATATATTTATTATATTTATAACACAATATTCCATAGCTCCAATATAATCCAAATTTGAGTATTTATATAGTTTTGTATAGTTTTATTAATTTCGGTAAATATGAATAGATTAACATTATTCTTTCGAAAAAAACTACCCGCCATAAACTTTAGTGCCGGTCGGTTAAAACGGAATGATTATGTTTACTCGTATAATACTTCTTTTCCGGCAATAAACCTAGTTAAACTTTAGACGCTGTTGTCGCCTTATAGTTTGCAAGCCCAGATATTTTAATGAAACATGTTTTACCACCGTACACCAAACTTGAGGTGTCCAAACACGTCTTACCAACTTCGCAGCTCAAAGCTGAAGTTTCTGCACCTACTTTAATGGAACTCTCTTCAGTAGACTTAGGTTTTAGAGTAAATGAGGAAACTGATATTTTCTCACATCAGGTGGCGCAGTGTCCTGTATTCATAGGTATTCAGTTTTGCAACTTTTGCAGTATAGTAAGTCATTCTTATCTATTGTATTATTTTTTACACTAACTTAAAATTATTATTGTAAAGGCCTGCATAATGTTCGAATATTTAGGAAATATTCCATAGTTAAAGCTACATACTGTCGCTCTTATTTTATACAATAATAGAGTATCGCAAAAATCAAAGCATGTTAGGAACACTCTAAGGTAAAGCTCTCGCTATTAGATTTATACTGCCGTGCTAACTAAAAAGGACGCATCTCCCATAGAACAACTATGAGAGATGCGTCTTTTTGAGTTAGCACGGCAGTATAAACACAAAAATATAAAAAAGAATGCCTACGAGGTTATGAATACATATTTAACACCAATACATATATGCCTATAAATATAATTAAACGGTGTACACGTGTATTTATACACTACGCGCGACAGGTTTCGGAGAGCCTAGGGCTCCCATTATCATGCACTGAACCCGCGTTCACGCCTCGCGACACGTGAATATAACCGTTTAATTTTATTTATAGGTATTGTCTCACGAAAGTTTACATTTAATAGTACATTACTACCGAGGCCGGGAAGTGACTGGTTGCCGGCCGAATATATGTAGACGGCCGAGCGAAGCGAGGCCGGATAGTATTCGGACGGCAACCCGTTACTTCATGGCCGAGGTATGTATAATGCTTTTCTCAAACATGCAATGAAATGAAACAAAAAAATTTATCTTCTTTCTAAGAAATTATAAGTCAACTACATAACTAAGTCTTTGAAACACAACAAAAGTCAAATACGACACCGACACCTCATTTTTTTTTAAGATTGACCTGTTTGAAAGTTGCAAATTTTTAATTTAAAAAAGCGGTATTAGACGACGCGGTCGGTTGGGTCCAATTAATCGCATGCAGTGATCGGGCCGACGGATCGCGCCGTATAATACTGCTTTTTAAATATTATTTTGAGTAGTTATTGTACATTTATTTTAAATGATATAATTTAAATACCTAATTATAGCTGCAAAAATTTGCCAATCATTTTTTTTTTTATACTAATATTACTTACAGATAATTATTGGCTGAAAGCCAAGATGCTAGGTCACAACCCTATGTCAAATGAAAATTAAAAAAGAGGTACTTGCCGGCCTAGGCCGGCAACGAGGTACTTCCCGGCCACTTTTTAGGCACGTAACTACAACATTTCATTGCATGTTTGAGAAAATAATATTAGGCCGTTATATTCTCTGGTGACCAGAGAACTGGCTATTACCTCGCCCAGCGAATAGCTATTGCTATTCAGCGAGGTAATTCCGCCAGCCTTCTGGGCACCCTACCATCAGGCACGGAGCTTATTTTTTATTTGTAAATATTTGTTAATGTGTAGTTTCTGTACAGACAGTTTTATTTCCTTAGTGTTAGTTTATTTTATTCGATTTTTCTTTGTATATTTACTTAAATAAAGTCTAGTTTTACATAGTTAATAAAGTCCACAATATAAAAACTTTCGTTGTAATACAATCAATAAAAAATAGATTCTCTCGGTAATGTATAACACACGTTTAAAAAAATCATACAAATAAAATAATATTGTAAAAGGTTAGCATAATATTTGTACGGTAACAAATCTATCAGCGTTTAAGTCAAGACGCAGTTTCCGAACTTTATCAGCATTCTAAATTTATCCAACTTCAATTCAGCCATTCCTTTCATAGTGCTTTTCCGGTTCTACAAAAGTTCAGCAAATTTTGCAATTCCCAACTATTCGGGATTGGAGTAAATCGCGGTCAACTGGATCGCACTTGAAAATGACGAGCGACTGACAGTCCTATTACGTCGAGTAGTGATGAACCGACAGCTCGAGAATCGATGTCTATCGATTAATCATTAGTAGAGGTCGGAACTATGGGTCCAAAACTTTAATAAAATTTCTCAAGTGAACTTAACATAGCACATACATCCAAAAAAAAAACATAACTACACACCGACACATTGTAAATTGAAGATTCCGATATAGGGAATAAAATTGGATACAGAATTTTCAATAATATTATAAAGTGTTTCTCTATGTTAATTTTAAAGTTTAGTTAAAATTTTGTACCCATAGTTCCGACCCTAATAATTAGAGTCGATTGCAAAAAAAACGTACATAATATTTTCTTCGGTTACCGCGAGGATTACACATGAAATAAAACTATGAAAACGGATAAACTCGCGTATATTAACTAATTTTAACTTCATTCCGATGTTTAAGATGTTAAGACCTTAATCGAAAAAAGATCGCGATCGCATCAATAGTGTTACAAAAGTTAGTCATACTAATTATAGTGTGTACTCTGTCCGACAACTTTTATCAGTAGAAAAAGGTTGTTTGTAAGTTTGTTAGTGAAATATTAGAATTATAACTAACGTGGGACTCAAACATATTTAAATATTTATCACACGGGTTACTCACGTAATTTAAGATCCTCCATGATGAGGATCCTCTAAATGGATCGAAACATATCGAGCAATTATCGACTTAAATAATGTGAGTAACCCGTGCGATAAATATTTAAACATGTTTGTTATTGAAGTTGATTTAAAAACTGAAGGTGCGTTTTTAACCCTTTATAGGGCACCAGTCTCAAAAACGACCACCCTATAGCACTACCTTTTAGTATTTTTTTCTTGTACAGAATTTTTCGTACTATATAATGGCGTTGAGGCTTGAACACACGATTTTTTTAGTCTTGTCAATTAAAGGGTTTTCACTCATAGAAAATTTTAATTTAGAGCCTTTTCTCAGTGTCAATAGTTGTCATAAAATATTTAAGGTAGGTAATTAAAATAAGTTTGATATGTAAATAGATAGGTAGATCGATATTCGACCGAAATGAACAATTTCAACATTTTGAATGATTTATCGATGGTGGTCACATTACTAGAGCCACTGTTAAGAAAAATAATATCTAAAGATAGTAATAACATGAAATAAGATATGATTCACAAGAAATTAGAAATACAAGAGAGGCCAATATATAATGTAGTTCCTACTTATAGATCGAGAGGGTATGTAAAAACAGATATATCTTATATAAACCATTATTGTACTGATACAGAGGAACAAAAGTTTTGAGGTATTCTCATAGATAAACTGAAAAATTGGTGATTTCATAAACTCTTATAAATATGTTACGACGTTCTTGTCACATAGAATTAAAGTGCACTCTGACATAGTTTTGAGCGTTTTAATATTCACCTTATTTTGCCTTTGACTGTACTAGTAATGGTGTTTTGTTCGCAGACACTACTTGCAACGCCTTGAACTATTTGACAAAGCCATTGTAGCATACAATGAAGCACTCAGATGGAATGTAAGTCTTTTATTATTGTGTCTTGTATTATTTTAGTACACACAAATCATTGTCGAATTTTAAGTATTATTTTATTTAAACCCCTCGGCCACTCGGTCTTTTCGGTCTCAAGACCGAGTGGCCGAGGGGTACAGGCATCAGCCGCGAAAGCTGAGTACGTGGGTTCGATCCCCACCTCGGACATTAGGTGATCTTGGTCGTTTTTCTTTGGTATATATGACATCTAATATTTATAATTTATTTAGTATTAAGTAGTGTGACTACTGGGGAAAAATAAAAAGTACAATTTGTGTTTTCGCAATATGTTCTATTATTTTATTTATCAACCACAGCTTAGGCCTCTTTCATGTCAAGTCAAAGTCAAACGACGCTTTATTCAATTAACCCTTTCATTGCGGACGAGTGCTACGCGCTACGCTCGTAGCCGATCCCGTGCGCTTTGTAGCAAAAATGGACCTCCCACAGAGAACTCCCCTCGGGAGTTCCCCGCGCTTAAAGTGTTAACCTTTCGAATGCTTAGTAGTAGATCTGCTCCATTACAATTTGATTTTACGCAATAGCCGTCAAAGTCAAATTTTGATTGAATCGCTTGACGGTAACGCATACTAAAGGTTAAGCATACCAATAGCACTTTCAAATCGTCATAAATAATTATCAAAACTATAAAATAACACCCTCTAACTCTTCCCGTACCGTGGGTGTCGCAAGAGTCGACTAAAAGATTGAAGTATCACTGTGTTTAACCGTTCTACTTAATTTAATATAATCGGAGTTTACAGTTATGTGTCAACAGGTGGCGTTAGTGGTACGCATTTTAGAGATTCAAAATTACATTGATTAATAAATTAATTACATAAATAAGCTCATAAAAATATACTGAAATGCATACCATATTGTTATTTTTGATACATTAAATGTTCTACATTATGCATTGTTGCAACAGTACCCGCTAGATGTCACTATCACATGGATAAACTAGGTAATAACATATTTTCATGATAAAAGGTTTAGTCAACTAATTACGCGATAGATTGCGCTGTATTGTTTGAAAACATGCTATTAAGATTTTACTTCATTTAATGGGAAGGCACAAGCCTCGCAATGTTTTTTTATCCCTCAGCAACCATAGCACCTGTATACATATATTCAAGATTTATGCGTCGTTGGACTAAAAGTAAATATGGCGATGTATAAAAATGTCTACATATAAAATAAAATTGGTCCGAGTGTTAGAAAGCCAATACTTTAGAATGCTTAAGTCTTATCAAGTCGGAATATAAAAATGACTACTATCAAATTATAAAAATGTTTATGTCTTATCAAGTCGAAATATAAAAAATAAATGACTACTTTCAAAGTGTACAAATGTCTAAGTCTAATCAAGTCTGAATATAAAAATGACTACTTTCTTTACTATAGGTCCAGGATTATAATAATACATATACGGATGAAATTCATCACCACCAACAATCATGTACAGGTGGACATTTTTATACTTCGTCAAAATTATATACGCCCGAACTTGTGCAAGTGGACATTTTTATACATTGCCATATTTACTTTTAGTCTAGTGTCGCAACATGTTTATATTTGGTCTAATATACAGGTGAACATTTTTATACTTCGTCAAAATTATATACGCCCGAATTTAAGCAAGTGGACATTTTTATATATCGCCATATTTACTTTTAGTCCAACAACGCATAAATCATATTCAAGATCTCAGTGGTAATAAAAGTGTTTTAGTGAGTACGAGTTGGTATTATTTTGGAACCATTTCGAGGAGTGAACATGGTCCTTCGAACCGGATTCGGGATCAAGGAAACGGCAAGATTCTGGAAGTGACGTCATCAGCAGTTGAGTGTGAGTGAGTGAGAAGACAAACTGTGAGTACATTCCGATATTAAAAAGTCAAGCTAGTGAACTTAGAATAAATTCAGTGAATCTTGGACTTAGTAAAATTTAGTGAATCTTGGACTTAGAATAATTCTCTTAAAGTTGGAATGACGGGGAATCCATGCCCAAATTTCGTCAAAGTTAAAAACACTTAGAAAAAATTCGAAGATTTTGGACTTAGCCACTTTTCACTGATTTTGGGACTTACAAAATTTACACTGATTTGGGACTTAGAAAATTTTCACTGATTTTTGGACTTAGAAGAATTTTACTGATTTTGAACTTAGCAAATCTGCATTAATACAAGATGGAACCCAAAACAAGAATTCAAGTCAATTTATACGTGCGTATGAAAAAGGCTCAAGAGAATTTCAAAAAGTCACCAAAAGAACGTCTTCAGTCCTCTGACTATATGAAGACTCGTTTAGAAGCGTTGGAAGAACTATGGGTCCAATTTGTTTTAACACACACGCAGATGGTTCAAGAAACAGACAGCGAGACTTTTAATAAAGGCGAATACGTTACAAAGGAAGTCTATGAGCACACTGAAGAGTTGTACATCGATTACAAGTTTCAATTGAAATCAGCACTTACCAAATTGAATCCAAAGGCTGTTGTCAACACCGACTCCGATGCTGGTGTGAATACTGGAAACGTAACAAGTCATTCGAATATACGACTTCCGAAGATAACTATTCCAACGTTCTCAGGAAAATACTCAGAGTGGACGACATTTCGTGATCTGTTTGTGTCCCTCATCCATAAGAATCAGTCTTTAGATGACGTTCAAAAATTACATTACCTCAAGAGTCATTTGATTGGAGAAGCAGAACAGCTCTTGCGACACGTTGATGTCACTGCGGAAAATTACTCAAAGAGCTGGGAACTGCTAGGAAAACGTTATGACAATAAGAGATACCTCGCAAATCACACTCTTAAGAGATTGCTAAGTCAAAGAAATCTGACGTCTGAATCCTCTCAAGGCATAAAAGAATTAATGGATACTACAAACGAGTGCCTCAATGCGTTGAAGAACATAGGAGTGGACATCACAAATTGGGACATTATCATAATCTACTTGATTTGTTTGAAGTTGGATAATGAAACGCGAAAGCAGTGGGAACTAAGAATTAGTGAATCCTCTGATGAATTACCCACTCTCTCTGATTTCAACAGATTCTTAGAAACCCGATTTCGTGCGTTGGAGTTCGTAGAACCTAAAACCTTCAAGGGCTCTGCCAGCTTCAATCACAAAGGCTCTAACGCTTCTGTAAATCCAAAAGTCCATCACATTTCTGCTGTGTCATGCCCATATTGTTCTGAAAATCATCGTATTGCTAATTGTAAGGATTTTGCAAAGGTTGACCCAGACACTCGTCGTAGTTTCGTGCAATCCAATCAATTATGTTTTAATTGTTTAGGAGTAAATCACTCCGTTTTTGCTTGCCGCCAATCCACAAGATGCCGTATCTGTAAAAGAAAACATCACTCATTACTACATCCAAAAAGTACCACTTCAGCGACTGAGTCTGTAGTTCCGAGTCAATCAGTCGCTTCGAACGTGGCTGATTCATCAGCCTCAGCAGGTTCATCATCTGATGAGCCCATTATTACTGAGATCAAAACCCATTTTTCGACAAGTCGTAGTCAAGTGTTGTTGGCTACGGCTTTAGTTAAGGCACAATCGAAATCTGGAACAGGTATAATTCTTAGGTGCTTACTTGATCAGGGATCCGAGGCATCAGTAATTTCAGAGTCTGCAGTACAATTATTGGGACTCAAGAAGATACCACACAAAAGCACAATTTCGGGCCTAGAAGGTGATGAGGGTATTCCGTTATCCTCTAAATCGAGAGTTTCGTTAAGAATTCAATCACTTCAGGACCCGAAATACGAGTTGGATGTTAATGCTTATGTGTTGAGCAAGCTAACCAAGCTGTTGCCTGAAAAAAGAGTCTTTGTCGAGCTGTGGTCAGAATTCACAAATATTAAGTTAGCAGATCCAGGCTTTGACAAGCCTGATAAAATAGACTTACTTCTTGGCGCTGATATTTATGCTAAAATCCTAGAAGAAGGATTAATCAAGGGTCCACCTGGAGCTCCAGTGGCTCAAAAAACCTCTCTGGGTTGGATCATCTCGGGAGAGGTGCATGGAAACCAATATGAACCCGTTGTAAAAAACAGAATCAGCGTCAATCATATTCAAATTAGTGAAAATGAAATGTTAAAGAAGTTTTGGGAACTTGAGGCCGATGTCCCTGCAACGTCCAAGGATATGTACACCAATGATGAAAAACGATGTCAGGAAATATTTGAAGCTACAACCAAAAGAGACAACGATGGTCGGTACATAGTTAAACTTCCATTTCGCGACACAGATCCTAACTGCAAGTATGGAGATTCGGAAATTATTATACCAAGCGTTTTCTGCAACTGGAAAGAAAATTTGCAAGAGATCCTCAGTTAAAATGAAATGAAATGAAATGAAATGAAATGAAATGAATTTATTAGCACAAAACATAACTTAAAATTATATTACATTAAAAACAGATATTGAATTTGTGCCAAAGGGTCCTCACTCAGCTTGTAGTCACGTAGGGCACCGCAGGGCACACTACGCAACGCTGATTTTCAGTCGCGGTACTCTGAGGTAATCGAAGAATACCTCAAACTGGGTCACATGGAGAAGGTGCTGAATGACTAACAGCACATTGACGCAGTATATTTACCTCACCATGCCGTTGTGTGCGAGGATAAAACAACCTCTAAATTGAGAGTTGTCTTTGACGCATCGTGCCCGGGGACGAACGGAGTATCGCTAAATCAAGATTTACTGGTGGGTCCAAAACTGCAGGCTGACTTACGTCACATCATCCTAAACTGGCGCAAATACCCAATTTGCCTCGTGGCCGACGTGGTAAAAATGTATCGACAAATAAGGGTCTCCGACGAAGACGCAGACTTTCAGCGAATCTTGTGGCGGTCAAACTCAGAAAATCCAATCGAACACTACAGATTGCTGAGAGTCACATTTGGTACGGCGTCGGCACCGTATCTCGCAGTCCGTGCGTTACACCAAGTTGCGTATGACGAAGGAAAGAATTTCCCGTTGGCTGCTGAGAGGGTACTGCACCACTTCTACGTGGATGATCTGCTGACAGGATGCTACACTGTAGAAGAAGGAAAGCAAGTGTATCATGAGTTAAACCAGTTGTTATCTAAAGGAGGATTCGAGTTGCAAAAGTGGACAAGCAATAACGGAAAATTGATGAAAGAGATAAGTAGTGAAAAAAAAGAAACTGTAGAAAACATAGACTTGCAGACAGACATAGTAATGAAGATTTTGGGCCTCATCTGGAACAGGAACAGCGATGAATTCGAATATTCGGTACAGCTTCCTCCACCCAAGACACCTATAACTAAGAGAAGTGTGATATCCGATATAGCGCGATTGTTTGATCCGCTTGGGTGGCTTGCGCCAGTAATCATATCCGCTAAAATATTCATTCAGAAACTGTGGCTTTCTGGTATTGAATGGGACGATGAAGTCCCACCTCAATTACTTAAGGAGTGGTTAACTTACCGAAGCAATTTAGAAGAGCTGACGAAATTCAAACTGCCAAGATGGATTCATTCTGGCAGTAAAGGAGACATCCTGGAACTCCAAGGTTTTTGTGACGCCTCGTCAGAAGCTTTTGCCGCAGTGATATATAGCCGTGTAATTGACAAGGAAGGAAACGTTCACGTATCTTTGATCGCGTCGAAAACGAAGGTTGCGCCTATTAAACAGGTATCAATACCTAGACTAGAGCTATGCGGGGCGGTTTTACTTACGAGATTATTGATGGAGGTGGCCAGTGTTATGAGCGTCGACAAGACAAACATTCACTCCTGGACAGACTCTTCAATTGTACTGGCCTGGCTTAACAGCCACCCCAACAGGTGGAAGACGTTCGTGGCAAACCGCGTATCGGAGATACTTACCTCAATGGAACCTCATCAATGGTCACACGTAGCATCCAAGGATAACCCTGCCGACTGCGCCTCTCGCGGTACTTACGAAGTTGTAGACGAAGAGCTCTGGAAAGAAGGTCCTAGGTGGCTGAAACAGAAAGAAATAAATTATAGAAAGAACATAGTTAAGGAAACAAAATTGGAAGAAAAGAGTAATAAAATATGTTTAATAAACACCTGCGATGTAAATGATGCTTCAGGAACCCTGGAAAAGGAACTCATGTCAAGGTTTTCGAGCTTGACCAAACTCATACGTGTGTTAGCTTTATGCAAACGATTTGCCAAATTGTGCAAAAAACAAACACTCAATAAATGGATATCACGCCAAGAGCTCCAAGGTAGCTTGATATCATGTGTTAAAATAGTTCAGCTAGAACATTTTAACGAAGAAATAGCTAACCTAAAAAATAATAAACCTATAAACAAGAAAAGCAAACTTACCTCGGTGAATCCATACATCGATGAAGAAGAAATCCTGCGTGTAGGCGGAAGGCTTCAACACGCACAGCTGAGCGAGGAAATCAAACATCCTATGATTTTGCCTCAGAAGTCGCACTTCACTGACTTGGTCGTGGCAGATGCTCATCAAAATACATTACATGGTTCACCTCAACTGATGCTTAATTATTTAAGATCTCAATACTGGATTGTGGGTGGTAAACATATTGTCAGTGCTTATGTTCGGCGATGTATAACTTGCATACGTTATGCTGCAACCACAAAACATCAACTGATGGGACAACTACCATCGGTAAGAGGAACAGTTACCCGGCCATTTTGCCATAGTGGAGTAGACTACGCAGGTCCCATTAGTATTCGCACTTCTAAGGGTAGAGGCCACCATGCACACAAGGGATATATTTGTCTCTTTGTTTGCATGGCAACACGAGCGATCCACCTCGAACCAGTAACCGATCTTACCTCACAAGGCTTTTTAGCAGCCTTCAAAAGATTCGTTGCACGACGCGGCCGATGCACCGACGTCTGGAGTGATAACGGCACAAATTTTGTTGGCGCCGCACGCGAACTTGGAAATTTATTTGATGCTGAAAAATCAACAATGGTATCCGAAATAGCAAATGCTTTAGCAACCAATGGAACCAACTGGCATTTCATCCCACCTCATTCACCAAATTTCGGAGGGCTTTGGGAAGCTGGGATTAAATCCACCAAGTATCACCTGAAGCGTGTGATCGGCAACTCAACCTTGACGTATGAAGAGATGGCAACGGTGTTGTCACAGGTTGAAGCTTGTCTTAACTCCAGACCAATTTCCCGTATTAATGACAACTGTAATGATCCGTTACCTTGAACTCCCGGACATTTTTTGGTAAGAGAGCCTTTAGTCTTAGTCCCTGACTACAACTACGAAACATCAAACATAAGTAGCCTTCGAAGATGGCAGCTCACCCAAAGAATGCTACAGGACTTCTGGCGTCGCTGGTCACGTGAGTACCTAACTCAGTTCCATCACCGGTACAAATGGGTCCATCAGACTCCTGAGCCTGCTGTAGGAGACATAGTTTTAGTAAAAGAGGACGATCTCCCACCGGCAAAGTGGTTGTTCGGCATTATTACAGATAAACATCCTGGATTGGACGGAATTACGCGGGTCGTAAGTCTTAGATGTAAAGGCAATATAATTAAAAGGTCAGTAGGAAAATTATGTATTTTGCCTATTGAAACTTAAAAAAAATTTATCTTTCTTTTGTTAAGTATTATTCTGCACATCTATGGTGATGTGCCATGTGCAGTAAGATTTTGTTTTGTTATTTTTACAGTTAATGCAATTAATGATGTTAACTTGTAATATAAATTAATTATTAGCTCATAATTCTTTGTAACTTGGTTATCTTCTTTGTACCAGTGATGTTCACTATGCAATCTTGTGACTTATCGTCTTAATGTTCGTGATATTCGAAATTTTCATCTAATAAGTTATGCATGGTGGGCGGATGTAAGGACAATTTCGCAGTATGTCCTTGGTGGGCGGAATGTTTAACCGTTCTACTTAATTTAATATAATCGGAGTTTACAGTTATGTGTCAACAGGTGGCGTTAGTGGTACGCATTTTAGAGATTCAAAATTACATTGATT
>JALPQI010011330.1:0-44782 GCA_025490895.1 Thaumatotibia leucotreta | reverse complement strand
AAACCACATTACCAGGAAGTGTGAGCTCATCCAGCACATCCACATTGCTCAGGGCATCCGATAAAGACACTTTTTCACTCACAGACATGGTTTAAGTTATTAAAATACGTAAAGTTCACACAAGAATACCGCACCCAGGAAACAGTAATTTACGCAATTAGAACGCGTATTCGCGTTCTCAATATGTCAATAACTGTTAGTTATCAAATAATTTGATTTGTTATTGCTGTTAAACGTGTAATTTTGATAATATTGTTGACTTTATGGATATTAAATACGGTAATGTATTGACAGCAAAACACTGTGCCAGTGACGCGCTCCAGCATTTTTTGTGACATATCGATATCGATATTACGATTTTCTGCAACAATTAACAAACAAAACTGTATACAGAACGTTTCGTTCTGTAAGGATAACAATAAGAATATATTTTATTGTATTTGCTTAGTTAATCTGATACGTATGATACATTTACAGTTTGATTTACACGTGAAAATAAAAGAGAACTGTTTTCAGTAATGCATATTTATCGATAAGTGTGTAGTATCTCTAGTGCCGACGCCCAGGACATTTTCGTTCAGAAATTATTCAAACAATTTTGATCGTCTCACGATTTTTAGGTTTGATAATATAATATTAGCTTACATTTATTTTAGATTCGGGCTTGTATTTAAATGATAACAGGTCTATGATGACTAATTTCCGTAAATAACTGTACTTACGCCTCAAAATTTCAAACAAGATAGCCGAGCATTTTTACACTTACTATTTTGAATAGGCAACATTAGTTGAATGGTTTCACGTTATTGGTCAAGCCATTGTCAAAAGCAACGAATGTTGTCATATCTCAACACAAAAAACTACACATGAATTCGAAAATGGGCGGATTTTTATTTTGTTGTAGTTTTTTTTAATTTTCCGAATCTGGTTTTTTTTATTTTTTTCTACTCAGAATCGCAAGCTCGTTCGATCCCATGAATGTAGGATTAATATGGATTTGACAACGTTATAATAATAGCAAGAACGAAAGGGATGGTCTTATGAAACTTTTTACTAGTGGAAGTGAAAAGGAACGATAATCGTCCGTCCTTATCACTGTGCCACTATTTTTTGTGTGTGTGTGCATTAGATGCTAAATGTAAGTGCCAGACAAATGCGTTGAATATGTCACTAAGTGCCTGTGTGGCACTTTCTTCTTAGTAGTAAGTGACTATGTCTATCCCTCTTAGTGGCTACTATTCAATATACTCTATGGTGGCACACTATGTGCGGCCCCTCGTTCGATCCTCATTAGTAGAAAAGTGTCCCAAAATTCCATAATTTTTATTGTTCCACTGAGTTACTCGAAGAAAGTGTCTGATAGTAACTCAATGGATTTTTTTTGGGACACTTTTTTATTTCTATCAGGATTGATAGAGCTCGTGATTCCGAGTAGAAAAAATGTAAAAAAGTCCAATTAAAAAAAAATATATATACGACAACAAAATAAAAATCCGCCCTCTTAGGCTCTTCTATCTTATGTCTTTTATCTGACTTTCATATTCTTATCTGTTAAGGCCAAACCACACAGAATGCGTGTGCGCACGCGCACGCCACGCAAGCGGTGTGCCATCTAATATGATATTCACATAAGCTACAACAGGCACGTGCTGCACATGGGTGAATCAACGTTTTTCTGTCTGTTATTGCCATGGTTACGGTCGCCTGAATCACGCTGGTTATATGCAAAATTATGCTACTTAAACTATGCAAACATATATTTTTCTGGTGTTAATAAGCCCTTTCCTTAATGGGCTACCTGCAGAAATGCACTATTTGCATGTTTCCCTAATTTAAGTAAGTAGCATAATTTTGCATAAAACCAACGTGACCCAGGCGACCGTAACCATGGCAATAACAGACAGAAAAAAGTTGATTCACCCACATGCACCTGATGCTTGGCTTTTGGAGCATTCCATGAAAACATCTACTTGTTGTCGTTTACGACTCGCTATGGTAGGTACCCTAATAAAATATGCTAGGTGCTAGGAATCACTGTCAATCTTAAAGCCTTGATATGTTATTATTATATCGAAACTCAGCTTACTAATTTAATTTTTCAAAAGTATTGAAAAGACAGTGTCGCTTACGACATGTTTTCATGGAATGCTCCTTTTTCGTCACGTTATAGAAGGCAAAGAGGTAATGGGATGGGTTTTTAGGGTACAAACTAAAAAAGTAATCTCCATGTACAACATTTATTTATGTACTTCCAGTGGGAATAAAAATAAGGTGTGTCTTACACAATGCAAGTAACCGTATAAGTGCTACGTACCTTATCGTTATCATGTATGTACATTTACAGCAAAATAATAGTACATTGTGCATCTAGGGAGGTAAGTAAGGTATTACTAACGAGTGTTAGAAGCTCGACGCCATAGGCGGAGGTCTTGTAATGACTTCAGTTTGAATTCAGCTTACTGACCGTGATGCGTACAATATTTTTCATCACATTTGCAGAAAAAAGAAAGATTTAAGACAAAATATTATTAGATGAGGTACCTACTAACATTTGTATAACTCCCTAGGGAGATTCACTTTTCAGTAAATCCCATTTTTGTTTTGCAAAATTTGAAATGTATAAATATTTCTAATTAGAAGTTACAGAATAAAAGTAGTTGAACTGATTATACAGGATGATCAATCCAAATGGGTCAGTATGGAGGTTTTAGAAACCATCACAGATATCTAACCTTGTCTTAGGAACCATGACGTTGATTTTAGTAAAAAGAAAAACTGCATTCATACACTCACAAAAATACGTGCACTCCGCTCAGGAATCGAACCTGGGTCGCGTTTTATAAAGTTACAATTTACAATTTCGCTGTTTGCCTCTCTTTCTAGCCAATATGTGCGTGCGATAGAGAGGCAAACAGCGAAATTGTAAATTGTAACTTTATAAAACGCGACCCTGGACTTACGAAAAATAAAAATTCGTTATTTTCCTTTGGATATCGGTTGTGTAGCTCTTAAATAGTAAATGTCACTAAGATACATGATATCTAAAACTAATAAAATGTATTGTTTTTAAACGATGAAGTTTTATTTTTAAATATTTCAGCGCCGGCCGTTTGATTTTGTATGGGGACGTTAAAAACTATGAGGTAACTCACAAAAATACAACTTCATTGTTTAAAAACATTGCATTTTATTCGTTTTAGATATCATGTTTCTTAGTAACATTTACTATTTAAGAGCTACACAACCGATATCCAAATGAAAATAACGAAATTTTGTTTTTATAAGTGTATGAATGCAGTTTTTATTTTTACTAAAATCGAAGTCATGGTTCCTAAGACAAGATTTCGCTATCTGTTATGGTTTCCAAAACCTCCATACTGGCCCATTTGGATTGATCACCTGTATAGCAGGCAACCCTATCATTTAGTCTGATTGTCAGTAACATCCTATATAAAAAAAAACCTCAATTTTTCCTTAAAGTCGACAAAAACGCGACATTCTCTTAATTTAGTAATGCTTATTCTTATTATACTGTTTTAATATGAAATTCTAATTAATGTAACGACCACTATTATAAGGTTGTTGAAAAAAAACTATTTGACACAATATTCTGATTGATCACTAATCACCCTTCTTTGTTTAATAGTACATTACGACACAAGTGCGAAAAACATGAAATTCTAAACGAGTGGCGATGTTTGGGAGTGTTTTAAATCGACAAGAGTTAGGAATTTCCTTTTTGCCCGTGTCTCGTACGACGTTTTTTAGTACAGATAGCCCTCCGAAGTTTTGGATCTGACGTAAATAAAATGAGCCACTTCTCGCACTAGCGCCTAAAAAAGGCAACATCTGTACTAAAAACTAATTTACATTTGAACATTAATTATACGCCATGATCAATGCTTTAAAGATACAGGGAATATGAAAACAAAACTCAATTGCTTATGAAGCATATTCCGATTTATTTCTAAAATATATTCCTTTCTCCTAAACTCAAATAAAAAGGGGTACCTAAAATACTATGTACATTAATTCGATCAAAAAATTACACGGCACATTTAACGCAGCCTAACGCTGCGATTGACGCACAAAACGCACTCATTTCTGACGGCAACTGTACTTAGAATTTAAAAAAGCTATAAAAATATTTATGACCGGAATAAACTACATATTCAGTCCATGGAATAATAGAATTATGTATATGGGTGTGTGCCTAAAAACGTGACGCAGTGGTGATTTTGTACGAGATGTTTTCTTTTAAATTTCTGATGTATGGACTAAAATTTATCGTGAAAAAGAAATATATACAAGTGCACCGGATTTTTTAAATATACTGAGTCGAACGAAACAGCAACTAAAAGCGTGACAGAGTGGAACGCGATACAACCAAAAGAATTGTGACCCAATCAGCGGAACTTGAAATGTTCGAAAAGTCTAGAAGTTTCGAAAATATGCCCTAAAATGGGTAGTGGCTCATACAAATCGCCATCACATTGTATAAAAGTACCTTATGTTTGTGAGAAATCAAATACATTTTCGAGAACATGCCTTTTGACTTTTAATGACAAAAATGTATGTACATCTTCAGTGATTATTTTGTCACGAAAATCACCTTATTTATTTAGCTAAACATTCAGCTTATTTAAACAATAACATAATGCGTACAAGCAGTTGTACAGCGACAAAAAAATACATAAAATGCAGACAAATATTCTTTCAAATTTACTTTTATGGGTGAATCAACTTTTTTCTGTCTGTTATTACCATGGTTACGGTCGCCTGAGACACGCTGGTTTTATGCATAATTATGATACTTAAGCTATGCAAACATGCATTTTACTGGTGTTAATACACCTTTTCCTTGATGGGCCATCCACAGACATGGACTTTATGCATGTTTGCATAAATTAAGTAGCATAATTTTGCATAAAACCTGCGTGACTCAGGCGACAGTAACCATGGCAATAACAGACAAGAAAAAGTTGATTCACCCTTAAACCCTTGTACAAGATTTTGAACAGTGAGTTTCATAATGTAATAATTTTAAAAGCAAAACAACCGCAGATGATAAATACTTAACCAAAACTTGTATATCAATCGTCAATAGAAACTAAAAAAATATAAACAAATATGGCTGACTTTCCATAGCATTTGGCGTCTATGACACATATCGTGAAACACGCAGATATATTTTTGCGTTAATTAATACTAATAAACAGGGTTCGGATTGCTCGTAGCACGGTAAAACGTTACAGAACCACGGAGTCGATTTTAACATAAAAGTCAACTTATACTCATCCTCATGTATATAATTAGTCAAAAAATGCTTTTAATTTCATTTTATCTACGTGTTCTATGGATATTACAAACTAGAAGCTTAGTTAATAATATTTTTTGTTTGCGTGTTTTTTTTTTATACCACGTCGGTGGCAAACAAGCATACGGCCCGCCTGATGGAAAGCAGTCACCGCAATTTTACGCAATATACAACATAGTGTGGCAGTAAGTTATTTAAAATATAGTTGAATTCAATTCCAAATTAGATTTATTTCGTTTATAATCAAATTTGGAATGAATATGTGAGTATATGAGTATAAGTTGACTTTTATGTTAAAATCGACTCCGTGGTATTATTCAATATACTCTATGTCCGTGGTTCTCTAACGTCTTACCGTGCTACGAGATATCCCTGCCAATAAATATCAATAATTTTAACTTAAATTGTATGTGAATTGTGAACTCAAGGTTTAAGAAATATCTTAAATGCTTTAATAAACTTCGTAATAAAACCAAGATTGTGCTCTATACCTAAGTGTGTGATTATGGAATAATGCAAGGTTTTAGGTTTGTTTATATTTTTTAGATTCAATGACAATTGATATACAGTGTGTGTCTTTGATAACGACATTGCTTTTAAGTAACGATAGATTAAAGTGTTGTTAACCATTTTATTAACAGAATATAACGATTACCTTTATTATTTAAGAGTAATGAATTTTTAAAAAAATCTCGAGCAGCAATGTAATGCAAACATTTATTTGACGTTTCGTTTCCATTTTAATTCGATCAAATCATTAAAGTAACTGTGAACTGTTGCCGACGTTAACTTATTTACTGAATTATCCATTACTAGAAAACACTACAATTTAAAACATACGAGATTTTGACTACACTAGCACAACAAATTTACATCAACAATTCTTTCTGTTTCTTACTGTCTTAGCCACCACATTTTGAATCGCATTATTCACTGAACTAGACTGATATCAAAAATCACTGCACATACATTATCATATCACTTCTTAGAAATCACATTACCTAGTTCAAACATTTTATTAAATTTATTAGGAAAGTCTGTTGATCAACAAACTTGATGTTATTTTGACACTTCAACTCAATCAATGTGAAGTTTTCAATCGGTACATAAACAAAACGATTAGGTATCTGATTCCACCTTCTTAGTTAACACAAATTTACCTAGCGCTTAATCGTCTCTGTCGCACTAAACGAAAGCATGACAAAGACGGAAAACTACAATACGCTACTGAGCAATAGCGATTGGCAACTTGGCTAGGCACCCTGGGCTGTTAAGTCCTTTTCTTATGAACAAGGATCATGATTTTTGACGGACTTGTCAACGAAAATTGTCACCGACATGTAGGATGTAAATACCTACAGGTGTAGTGAGAAATTACTTGCCTTCGGAAACGTTCGTAAACACATGCTGTTTCAGGCAGTGTCACCGAGTCTGACTGAAGTAGCATGACAGCTATTACTGTCAGTCTCAGTGAGATAGACTGAAACAGCATGACGTTGACGAACGTTTCCGAAGGCAAGTCATTTCTCACTACATCTGTACCTAATTGTAATTGTCAAGATGTCACTAAGAGCGACATTTCAATGCAATCGTATGTCAATTGTTAGGTTTAATTTATTACTGATACATTGCGTGCTGAATTAATTTGCATGAAAAAAAAAATGTTTTAATACTTTAACTAAATATGCTAATTTCAGTTCATTAAGACTTATACTTTCACCCCTTAAAAGCAATGTCGTTATCAAAGACACACACTGTACATATTTTTTGCTGCGCATTCAGTCTAAACTCTACTATTGGAATACATTTTCACCTTCTGGCGTTGTAACAAGTTGAAAATGTGTAACTTTATCACATAACAACATACTCAGGTGAACTTACATAATAAAAACATCGTAACATAATTATGTATTAAAGACACCAGATTTATGTACTTTATTGTAACTTAATTCCTATCCCCCTTATTCGTAAATAACCTAGGAAGCCGATAAGTATCGTTTGACCCTGTCAGTTTTATAGACATATCGTTGGGAATAGTGCAATACCGCGTAACTAACAAATTCAACCAGGGTCAATTTGAGCGTCAATTGTTTGATATTTAAACTCTATCTGCTTTGGTAGTTACGCGGTATTTCACTATCCCATCACCGACGATATCCATAAGACCCAAACAATTATTATAGCTTGGTAAGTTAGATGTTGTTTATGAATAAGGGGGTATATCTTTAAGGTCTGCACACATTGTAACAACTCAACGGCGACTCAACTCTATGCCAAATATTGAAATTTAAGCCCCATGACATATGTTCTAGGTTTAATTTCAAGAAATTATGTTAAAGTAGTGTACGACGTGTGGTCTACGCGTCGTACACTAAAGGTCAACCGCGACACGTTCGTCACACATTGACCACACGTTGTCCACGCGTTTGCGACTGACGTGCATTGAGCAACCATTTGCATTGCCCACTCGTTCACGCCGCGTTGTCCATTATTGACCATTGGATGGATCAAACAGTTGACTACTCATCGAAAGTGTGAGTACTTAGTTGCTGTCGTGTTGGCGTGGAGTTGTTATAATCTACGTAGACCTTTATCGTGTAACCAATGACTTAGACGGTCAGTCATTTGTTATTTTCCATCAGTCTCACATCAGGACAAAGACACAAGTTCAAATTCGATTTATGCGTGTAATAACTGCGTGTAGTGTGGAAATATGGCGATGTATAAAAATTACTACATACTTGTATAATTTCGTCTCGTATAAAAATGTCCACACTTAAGTATATGTTAGACGGAATATAAAAATGACGCAATTCGTCTTCCTTCCGTCGATTCTCTGAGTGATTATGTTTTGTTTTGACTTTATTATTTTGAAACGTTTTGAAATGTTGGCATTTTAATACTCAGGCGTATTTTTTTAAAGTAGTCATTTTTATACGTCATCATATTTACTTATTGTTGACGCATAAATCTATGACACAAATCAGCGACATAATTACAATTGTATTAAGTTGTACCACCTTTTATGTAAACTATTTATGCAAATAAATAATCAAAACGTTTTATGTCCCCGCAGATCAAGTGTTTCTAACTACTTAATAATAGTTATTAATGAACTAAGTAACGACTAAAACTTAGCACTCAATGTTCTGCATACAAACTTGCAGGTATTTTTCCAGCAAAAACCATGCCGGTCCAAACAGGCCTCTATGTTTAACTTAACGGATTACCTCGCACCTCATTATATTATTCTTTAACACATTCGACACCGCGTACCCACCAGATAGGCACTCGTAAACTTCGCTCAGATACCGGCGTACCCGCTAGGCGGGCACGCATTGCATCTTCGCTACCTCAGGGCTGCTACTGACAGAAAAGTTAGCAAGTCTAATTACTTTCTTTTGGGACATCGTCACTAACCATTCTTTGATTTGATTGATGACGGGCAGCAGCGTCATCATAGTGGACACATTACTACGATCGCCAATCCGCATGCCCAGCGTGGTGATTATGGGCATTTAGCTACTGATGCGTCTATACGCATAGTTAGTAGGAGAGGCCTACGTCCAGCAGTGGACTGAGATAGGCTGATGATGAATAACGTTATTTTAGCACCACCATGCGGATGGACTTGCTCAAAAATTGTTTCTAAAATGTTTCATTAATTGTGTCTCTTTCACACTCGTGAAATATTCGTATAAAATATCTCTGTTAGAAAAGCTAATCGTTGCTTTATCACGTATGCGAAATATATTTGACACAACCCTGAGCGCCAGACGCGTGCCCGCCTAGCGGGTTCGCGGCGTGCGTCATTGAATTTCACGTCCTAGCCCGCCTAACGGGTACTGTCGGTGTCTGGGGTATTGTTCGAAATTTCGCTTGGTTACGAGTGTCAATCACAACATTTAGAACTCGATGGGCACTTCTTGCATTACAATCCTGCAGCCGCTATAACAGTTCTGTATATTCTGACTCTGCCCCCATCTACCTTCATACTCAGCTATTGCAACAGGAGCTGGTATCTCAAAATCCACTGTATGAATGTAATCATCATCTGTTATTGGCAAATCATCGAAACTTTGTATCTCATTCAAGTTGTCAAAATGGATCTCTGGTCTCGCATCATCGAAGGGAATCTCAGGCAAGTTGAGACGTATACACTTGTGGTTGTGGAGGAGTGATGGCCAGACAAAGGTTTCTTCGCAGACCTTGCACTTGAGGTTCTCATAGTCGGAGTGCATACTTACTATGTGGCGGTTGAGGCAGTAGTTAGTGGAATAGTACTTTCCACAGATCTGGAATAGAACAAGGCCATTCATAAATATGAGTAAATTCAGAATCCGACATAGTGTTAATTGCTACATGTGTATGGAAAAACAAAATAATGTGAAAAGGTACAATAAAACAGTTCAACCCAGTGGCAAAATAAACAAAATATAGATGATATAGCATATGGGTCAATTACTTTTTTATGTCACTCGTTGCTATGGCTATGACGTTCTCCTGGGTCACCATTAAAATCACAGTTTTTGAGTTTGAATTGTTTGTCGTGACATGATAACAACATAAAAAGTAATTGACCAATATAAAAACAACTTACAACACAAATAAAAAGTGGCTCAAGCAAAGATGTAAGGATTGTGTACCAAAATGCACATAATATGTGTTGAAATATACAACTTCTAGAAGTGGAACACGTGAAATATTTTACAATATAAAAATTGCAAGGCTGTTACATATGGAATATAGCATTGTTACAATTTTATATGGTCTTATCATTTGTTTTCAGTTTCTTCTTTTGCTTTTAAAATGAGACAAAACGCACAGTTTTGTATCCAAAGTGTGAATACAGGACTGTTTATGATCAAAACTTTATACACAGATTTATAAACAAAAACCAAATGAAATTATATCTTGCACATTTTGATATTATCAAACCGAAAATAACATTGCAGGGCAAACAATATTTTAAGTGGGAGAAACAGAAATGCAAGCAGTAATAAAAATTTAAATAAAAATAACAAATAATTAATACCTATTTCATTAACCAGACAGTTATAATATATAGTGTAGCAAAATTAGCAAACACTTGACGTAATTATATTCGCCAGCCATTGTAGTTATACATTAACAATATTTCAAAGTCAAAGTATTCTTTATTCAATGAGGCCCAGCAACAAGTGCTTTTGAATCGTTAAACTATCATAGCAAATGAGAGAAAAAAAAATCGATTGCCAGTTCTAACCCTCCACCCATCTTCTCAGGAACAGTGGTGTACCACTGTTCCTGAGAAGAATTTGGCTAGTATTGACGTACATAATGTACAAAATTATTATTACTAGTGAATACTTGGCAAACTGTATGTTTAATTTTTTTTATAACATTGGAATTAATTTGACGGCAAATGGGTCTTAATATCGTAAGCTTACGTTGAATACATATTATCCAGCCTGAGAATCTATCTTAATTGTTTAATCTTATTAAGAATATTAAGTCTGCCTGGGACCACGGGTGTAACATCATGCCCAAAACGTCAGGATAATATTAAACGTAAGTTTACGCGATTAAGACACGCTTGTCGTTAAAATATGAGTGATAATCGTGAAAGTTTAAAGAGAGACTCATATTCCACATTCATTTTTGTAAAATTTGAATAGTTTTTCCATTAAAATACTCCTCTTAGAAACCTCCATTAAATAATTGATACTTAAATTTCAGTGGCTTATTTACAATTCCGTTTCCATTAAATACAATATCCATGGAAATAAATCATGGAACAGAAACAACTTCAGTCTGAGTTATTGGAAATTTTAGAGGTCCAAACATCATCAAATCTACATAATAGTTACTGTTAATAGTCAAAATATCTGATAACATTCACAACCAAGAACCATAATGGGCCTTCCAGTTAGGCAATAATACTGATAATTGTATGTGTAATTGGGAAAAATGTTAATTGGCTAAATGATTATACAAATGTTAAATATTAACTTAAAGAACTACAAAGTACAAGTAAATGAATATGCCTTTATGCACCCAGGTTTAGTACAATAAATGAGTAATATACCAGTTCTACAATATCAACGACAACAATGTATAAGGTGCAATCAGCGATTTTTTTTTTCATAGCAGATTCAACCCTACAAACAATGTACAAAGTGCTATCTACAATGACAGAACAACCGCAGATTGCACCTTATATGTTGTTGTCGTCGATATGTAGAGTTGCCATCGCTTAAAGTTGGCAACTATGAAAATGGTTGCGGAGGGTGGCACAAGCCTTAAAATTTTTAAGCCTGGACTGCAAATGAAGCCTGGCCCAGATACTCCTTTTTTCTCTCTAAAGTAGGGCAAATCTGGGGTAACCTGAACATCTGAACAGATGGCAACCCTAACTATATACTCAATCTATTTTAGAAAACAAAAGCAAAGCAAAGATACTTGGACTTTTCTACTCAATGTGTCAGTAATACGAACCTGACACTGGTGTTTAGATATTATTGTTTTCTTCGACACAGGATCAACGACAGGCTTCTTAATCTCCCCTGTATATTCGTCGAAGCAGTTTACGTCCACATAATCAATTGAATCAGTTAGCTCTTTCCCTCCCACTTTAATCCTTTCCAATATAACCTGGGGCTGCATGTGCTCCGGGACTTCATTAACTTTGTAAAACCTCTGGAAATCCAGTTTCGGCTTAGCAATGTTTGGCCGTAACTGAGAATTGTCACTGGTCTTCAAAAAGTGTGTCCACTTGTGTTGAAGCATGTCAGTTTCAACGTCAAATTTCTTCATACACTGATCGCAGAAATAGTAGTCCTTGTAACCTGTCATGGCACGGTTGGTTAAATCAGGTAGCAATGCTACATGTTTCTCAATTTCATCCCGTTCCACTGAGCTCTCTTCACAGAAATCGCACAAATACAATCTCTCATTCCCTAGGTTACGCATTGTGTACAAGGACTTAGGACGAGTCTTGGAATGAAGAAACGCAATGTGATGTGCAACTGCACATTTAGATGGAAACTGATCTTTACAGATGTCACAGACAAAAGTTGTTGGCAAATGATCATAACTGTGGTCTTTCAAATCCATGAACTTGTAGAACGACTCTTCACATGTTTTACATTTGTGAAACTTCAACACCTTGCAAACACGACGTCTGTGCTCAATGTACGACGACCTGTTAGGTGAAAGGTCCCCACAAATGTCACAGTGCAATTTAATATGCAATTTGAAAAACATCCTATCAACAAAGTTTTTGTTACAGTAATTGCAAATGTAACACTTACGTTTCTTGTGTCTTTGCTTCATATGTAGTTTGAGGAGGTTATATTCTTCGAATATTTTGGTACACTTCCTGCACTTGTGGTATTCCTTAACCTCATGCACTATTACTTGGTCTGAGAACGACACCCGCTTCTGGGCTTTGCCGTTCGGCTTATAAACAAGCATGTGCTTATTCTCTTGATGATTTTGCAATTTCTTCTCACTGGAGTAAACTTTTTTGCAAATCTTACAGCTAAGCTTAGCAATATTGAAGGAAGAGCTAAAAATAGGGCTGTTAGGATCCTTCTGAAAGGCCATTTTGAGCTCGTTAAGATCGTGGCGAAGGACGCTGATTGAGCACTTGTTTCGTAGCCGTCTAGAATGTACGGCGAATTCCAACTTCGATAAACACTTCTTCAGTTCACGATTTTCGACGGATTTCTGTCTCATATTCTTGAGATACGGTGATATATCCGTCCTCGTCAATGTGACTACAGGACTCTTCTGAAAACCTCGGAAAACGTCTTTAATCGGGACACTTTCTTTCGAAGCGTCGATGAAAGGAAATCCGTGTACACCATTGTCCGATCCACTACCCTTTGTTTCGCTGTCTTGAGATTCAACTCCATTGCACTTTTCAGACATAGAAGTTGTAAACTAATGATGGAAAACAAAATAATAAAAGGGAAAAAATAAGAATTTTACAAATAACTTTCGCTTGCGATGCAGCCGTATGTCACTCATTCGTTACACCACAGAGTCAACAGAATTTATCATTAATCTCGAGTTCTCGCATAGTTCTCGACTCAACAGACGGATAGCGAGACAGATATTACAGTGTAGTGGCCAGCCTGAGAATAATATAATTCGATGAATTCATTTAGTTTAAAATACTTTGTGTACGTAAAGTTAAAACATTTTATTATATTAGGTAAATTAAAGTTTACTACAGCTACATTCTGATTTCATAGTTTCATACATTTTTCAAAGATTTTTGTCCTAAAAGAGAAAACCATAGACTTATTAATTTAATAGACCGAGTCTATTATATCTGTGGGTGACGCCAGCAATGCCTGTCAACGATCTTTGTTTGGCTATACTAGTGCACCTAAACCGCAAATAGTAAAAGTGATTAAAATAAAGCTTTTCATGTATATTTCTGTTCGATAAGTGCACGGAATGTGATAAAAGTGATGACTTGTGTGGTTCCATGGTGTAAAAACCGCCAGGGTTACCTGAATGAACAAAATAAAGACATTACGTTTCACCGGTAATTTAGTTTTGACTTGAATTTTAAAATTTCGAACCTTATTAAGGTAAAAGTAACTGAAAATCTTATTCAATATTTGTTGCCGGATACATGTGTGTAGCTTTGTGAATTAACCATTCGTATTTGCATTCGTAATGTAATTATAAATAGTGGGATTCAAATATTTGTATTGCATAGTGTTGTACTTAAGCGATCGATCGTGATATCGATAAATCTATTGATAGCCAACTCAGAAAATGAATCGATGTTTTTAATTTCCAACAGGTTTCCACAGGACACTGAACAAAGGCTAATATGGGTCAAAAATATCAAAAAGGCAGACGACTGGTGCCCTAAAAAGTATTCAAAAATATGCTCCGCACATTTTTAAGCTGTTGTTTCAGGCAAGGGCGTACCCATAAGTGATTACATTCTGACGTAGTACCCACCATATTTGGTAATCATCCAATGTCATGTGAACCAGAAAGTAAAGTAAGTTTAGTTTAATAATGACACTCATGTGATACTTGTGTAGACTGATTAATTATAAAGAAGCCATCATACGAAAATTGTTAGGTATGCTTTAAGGGATGATAAG
Source organism: Thaumatotibia leucotreta (assembly GCA_025490895.1). Taxonomy (NCBI): domain Eukaryota; kingdom Metazoa; phylum Arthropoda; class Insecta; order Lepidoptera; family Tortricidae; genus Thaumatotibia; species Thaumatotibia leucotreta. The sequence goes on along the minus strand of JALPQI010011330.1, from coordinate 30,349 downwards.
TTCCGTAAAACATGTTATAATGAGGGTTTTCTGAAATGCCGTTCATCAGGGCGGCAGCACTGAGGCGTCAGGTCCAGAAACTTGTCTAAATTCTCAGAGCGCCTATAGTTTCGTGTTTAAATGATTTGTACAAGTTAATAAAATTATGTAAAAAAATAAAATGACCTTTTTCTAGTTAGTTGTTCTTTGAGGCTAGGTAATTGTGTTTCTTAGCGGGACCTTACCGCTGAGTGGCGCCAACTAGTGGCACACGTTTTAGACAGAACACTTCTTATGACATTTGACATTTTAATTAAAGAAAATATTTCATTAATTTTGTGATTTTATTTTTATCCTAAAGTGTAGATTTAGAAATCATGACATATTAAGGATCGCAGAAGATCGTGATTCTGGGTAGGAAATAAGGTTTATTCGCACTGTTCATCGCTACCTAATTTGGTAAAAATATTATTATTGCCGATAAAAGCATACGATGAAGACTGGACAACACTAATAGTAATGACATTTTATCTAGTCAGGTTGGTAGCATTGTTCAAGAAAAATTAAGAAAATGGAGTCGGTGATATAATTGACGACCGAGTAGAACTACCTTGTTTGTCTCTTTTTCCTTATGGAATACATACTGAGATGGTAAAGGATGACAATAGTTTGTTCAGGTATGTCTTAATACACGGAATCTTCCCTATATTTTATCTGTGGAGAAAACAATTTCAAATTATTATTTTGATTTGACAGTTTGCGTGTACGTTCAGAAACGCGAATGAATGAGTAATTAATTTACTTTAATTCTTATTGGAATCTAATTAGTACAATTAGATCAAGGTAATATAAGAATAAATTGAACAATTTGACTAATTATTAGTAAAAATAGTTTTGTGTTTTTCTGAGTATATTTCACACAAAACGTATTCCTTGAAAATGAGATAAATACCCAAGGAAGCTAGCTTCAAAACGACTTAGCACTTTTTTCATTCGGCCTTGGCCCTCGTTATCGGACGTTTCTAGTCTGCGCAGTTAAATCAATTCGGGAAAATAATCTGATAAACAAATTTATTTTAAAACCAGACGGAAGGCAGGCGTGAGGTGAAAATGTTTCCGCCCACGCGTATTCGTAGCTGCCTTCCAGTCATAAACCCGATCTTCAAGCAGCGATTGCGTCCACACAGACCTTTCCGGCAGACATCAACGCTGCACAATCAAACAAAGAACGCGACTCAGTTTCAACGGAATAAATGGATGAATTTAAGAGCTATAATTACACGGTGGGTGCCTCTCGGAAGCGTTATTTACGTAGGCTGGTGCTATATTCGCGCGAGCGTTAATTATGAAGTGTCCAAAGTGGAAATCAAATTTTACGAAATGTTTCCGTTTCGTATTACCAGTCGGATATGGGGACACCTGGCAGCTTGCGAGCTGCCGACTTCGCTCCGCAGTTTCGTCTACGGTACGTACGTTAGAGTATTTAACGTGAATCTGAACGATGCGGCTGTAGCCGATCTAACTTATTACAAGAGTTTGGCCGCATTCTTCGCTCGGCCGCTGCGTGAGGGCGCCAGGATCATATCGCCGGTTCCGTGCGTGTCTCCCTGCGATGGCGTCGTCCTCAACTGCGGCCCCGCGGACACAGAGAAGATAGAACAAGTTAAAGGGGTCACATACAGCTTAGAAGAATTCATAGGTGAAAATAAATGGTCCAAATCCAAGGACAAAGATTATTATAACTCCTTATTGACTAATAAGGAGAATATTTTGCATCAATGTATTATTTATTTGGCTCCTGGTGACTATCACAGATTTCATTCTCCATGTGACTGGGTTGCAAACTTCCGACGCCATTTCTCTGGTAAGCTTTTATCTGTAAACCCTTGGATGGCTCGTCTTATTCCTGGCCTTTTTACCATGAACGAACGAGCTGTGTATGTTGGTAAATGGCAACATGGCTTCTTTAGTATGACTGCTGTTGGGGCAACTAATGTTGGTTCCATAGAAATCTATGCCGATCCAGAGTTACGAACGAATACGAAAGGACGACGAAACCGAATTGACGAAGCTGATTTAGGAGACCTGCCTATCAAGAAAGGAGACTTATTTGGCCAGTTTAACATGGGAAGTACAATAATTCTGCTGTTTGAGGCTCCGAAAGAATTCAAATTTGAATTTAAATCAGGTGACAGGGTACAGGTCGGTCAAGCCTTGACTGTGACGGCTAAAGCGCAGACGAGATGACCAGTTTATACAGATTTAGTTAATGTGGCCCAATTTGCAGTTGTTCTCTATGTGATAATGCTAATAATTTGAATATACTGTGTCGAGGCTTTGATGATGAAGTATGTATCAAAGATACAATATATTTGTGGTTTTATGAAGCGCTAAGCTTGAGTGAATTGATTTTAATAAGATTATCCATCTTGTAATTGTGACCAGGAATAGAATGTACAAAAGAACATATAGTATTGAATGTACTTATGTCCCCGCTTTGTTAATCTTATAGATTTATATAGAAATAGAAATGAAAGTATTAAATACACTGTTTCCAGGTATTCAAGAGTCTTTAATGTTTGTATGTATGCTCAACTCAAATATTAGTATTAATGTGTATAATGTATTCCTTTACTTTGAAAAGGGCATTTTCTATTGTTTTTATAGACAAAAAGTAAATGAGATGAGTATGTCCATTTTGAAGGCTGGTATCCCCTTGTATCTTTATGTTCTCAATACAGCCTAATTTTAAATAGCCAGCAACTTGCATGTGACCTTTCAGTTGCAAGCTTTCATAGACCATTTGTCAGTAAAAAATACACAACTTGCATTATTCCATAATAACACACTTTTAGAACACAATCTTGGTTTTATTACGAACTTAAAAACTTAAACCTTGAGTTCACATACATTTTTAGTTAGAATTATTGATATTTATTCGTATTAACGTAAAAATATATCTGCGAACGTCTTTCATAATGTGTCAAAGACGTAAAATGCTATGGAAAGTTTATTTGTTTCACATTTTTGGATTCTACTGACAAATTTTATGGTATAGGTTTTGGTAGCAGCCCTACCGCGAGAAAGAAATTCGTAAATTTCGAGGATTTGTCTCTCTCACTCTAATGACGAAATTTACGAATTTCGCGGTAGTGTAGGCCTGCTTATAATAAGGTAGCTTGCATTGCCAGGTCTACCCCAATAGTGAAAACAACAATTTGTAAAGCTGATATTAAAAACTGTCAAACAAATCATAAGAACAATTATTGTTGGCGACACTGATGTCTGTATTACAATCGCCATCAGATATATCGTTGCATCCGAAGCGCTCAAAAATATACACGCCTTTATAACGACAATAAAGTCGTTTAGATATTTTTGAACGCTACAGACGCTATGATATTAACGGCGACTGTATAAGAATGCTATTAGATACCATTATCACACTCTACTTATTTCCTCTTTTGTAATCGAAACATGATGTGGCTGGATGATTCAAATTCTGTTTATGTAGATAGGTGATAAAAAAATATGAGTGCTGTTATGGCCAATTTTCCCAGAAGGGCTGTCCAATCATGGGAATTTTTATTCGTTGAGAAAGTAAACAATTCTGTATAATTGTAAAGGTGCATTTAGACCAAACGAGCATTCCCCCACTACGAAATTCGTTACACAAAACGTGATTCGTCGAAATTCGTTGATTTCGTAGAGTGGGTGATAGAATGAGCGAATGCTCCTTTGGTCTAAATGCACCTTAACCATGACCTTAACAAATGCTCCGTAAATATCTATGTTAATTAGTACGTATCGTTTTATTTGCCTGTAGCCAGAGATCGGAAAAAGTAATGTGATTACTTCTGTTAATTACATTTGTATGTGTACTTTGTAACCTAAATTACACACTAATTATTAATTACATACAAAAGTAATTCTTTTTGCCCAACTGCCCGTAGCTAGTGTGATTTTTAGAATAGATTTTCTCGCCAACTTTGTAAGGTTTTTTCTCATTTTAGAGTCTATTATTGTATGTTAATGTATGTAGACTATATTCGTATAATTGTGATGAATGTCGTGGAATATAATTCCTTTCCGTTTGACGTCTACAATTTTTGACCTGTATACCAGTCATTTGAAAACCTGTCCCCGCCAATGACTTGATAAGAAGTCAGAACATTTCGTGCAAGTAAGAAAAATGCACCATTTGACAGTATATCTCAAGATGATAGTTGTAGTGCAATTTGTTGCTTAGCGTGGGTGGCACGCTAATTCATTTTCAGTACAGATCGTGCTTTTTTATGCACTGGTGCGAAAAGTGGTTATTTCCAAAATTCTCGAGACCCATCTGTACTGAATAACGTCGTACGATACACGTGCAGAAACGTCGTGTCGATTTAAAATCGTGCTTTAATTTATCGCCACCCGTTTTGAACTTCATTTTTTTCGCACTTGTATCGTAATGATCGTACTATTATGACATGGTATCGAAAATACTAGGGTAAACGTATCAAATATAAATACGTTTACGACTTACACAAACCTACGACTCGATCTTTGTGTAGATCACAATAAAAGGTTCCTACATTCGTAATAGTGTGTTTTACACGCAATGACACATCACTGACTCGATTCATATGATAGCAATTTACTTAGAGAGCCGATATGTATGACTAATGAGTAATGTGGCTGGATCTCTTATTTTACATACATTGTAATTTTTATGACTACAATTGAGCGGGAGGAAATCGTAATACTAATAAAGTATTTACTTATACTTATGGTTTTATTTCAGCACCTGTAAAAACCTAAAATCCTGTGTTGGGTTAAATTAAGAATGCAATAATGCGGTGTAGTGCCGTGCCGGCAGTAAGAATACATTTTGTCGCCACCCCAACTCCTCCTGTGGGTGTCGTAAGAGTCGACTAAGGGATTGAAGTGTCACTGACTATTATTTGAAAAAGATTGATGATGGGCAGCGGCGTCATCATAGTGGACACATTACTGCGATCGCCAATCCGCTTGCCCGGTGTGGCGATTATGGGTATTTACCTCCTAATGCGTCTATACGCATAGTTAATAGGAGTGGCCTACGTCCGGCAGCGGACTATCATAGGCTGATGGTGATGATGATGATGATGATCAATAATGGTAAAAATAAATGTGTAGCGTTAGTTAAATACAGTTTAGTGTAGTCCGGCAAACCATTTTTATTATACTTGTTCGCTAAGGGTGTAATTACATGCGGCCCACGCTAGGGGTGCGGGCCGTAAGTGTCTAATTACGACCTAGCCGTCAAATGTACACAATACGCAATAAATAGTTTCAATTTGAATAGATACAACACTTGGCTTGGATTTATTACAACTTTAAGGCAAAGGTGTATATAAAATGCTCAAAAATATATCCCAGTGCACTTTAATTCTGTGTAATAAGAACGTCGGAACATATTTATAAGTGAGGATTCATTCGATACATATTTTTGCACTTAAGTGTACTACGTATAGATTTAAATAGCTTCTTGGCCTAAACAGGTACTCAACTGAAAAGCTCTCAATTATAACACGATTGTTTGTCAGCTTAGTTGGTAGTGACTAGTGAGTGACCCTGCCTACGAAGCTGGAGGTTCCGGGTTCGAATCCCGGCGAGGGCATTATTTGTGTATTTATTTGCCACAAATATTTGTTCCTTGGTCATGGCTGTCTATGTATTTAAGTATCTATATGTATCTATCTATTATATATGTCGTCGCATGATACCCACATCAGAAGCCTTAATTGAGCTTACCGTGGGACTGGGTCGATTTGTGTAAGGTGTCCCAAGATATTTATTTTATTATTTATTTTTATTGTGTAAAATACTAGTATCCTTTATTACTCGTGGTATAATGCCTCTCATTTATGTACATACAGTTGCAATACCAATTCCAATTTCGAGGTTATATTTTCGAACGCCGATCAACTTATCGGATAATTTGTACTATAATAACACGTGTGTGACGTAAGTCGTAATCGTATTACTACCGCCCTCGGGGCAGATTATTGAGCGAAACACATGCTCTGGCTTCGAGTTTCTGTAGGTCACGAGACAACACAATTTTTCTATTCGTAATAGGCCCTTATTTTGAAGCTCCAGCAACGGAAAATGGGGTGAATGAATGAATGAATGATCATTTATTTGTAACAAACAAGCGTATACAGGGTGTAAGTCTAATACGGGCGAAGCTCTTAAGGGGTGTTAGTTTACGACATAATAAGTACATTCAAATAACTTAAAATCAGAGCAACAAAATTCTCCATACAAAATAATTCGGCGCGCAATGTAAAGCAACATACGCGAGTTAAGCACTCGTTGACAGCTAATTTCAAAAGCAGATGACATAACTGTCAAATCAACAATAACAAATGTTCGTACCTACATTGCTGCTCCGATAATCTTAAAAAAATTCTGTGGGGTCTAAATTAAGAGTAACTTTAAAAAAACCTTGTAATCCATGATTACACTAATGAATCCCATGTCTGGTTTAATTGATCACCCGTATTAGATTTACACACTGTATACATAGATGTTATAATATTTGGTGTAGTACGATTCCTGTTCTAGCACAACAGATGCTCGACAGCCAGCTCGAGTCCGGCCGAGCATCCCTCCAAACCATAACTTAGGCCCTTATCTTGGAATCCTGAGCGCAATGAGGGATTCAATCGTTAGGGTGCGGCTTCTCTTCTGAGATTCGGGATTCTATCGCCGAAATAGTACATTACGATACAAGTGCGAAAAAATTAAGTTCGTAATGAGTGGCGATAAACACGACCGAATGGAGTATTTTAAGTCGACACGAGTTACAAATGTTTTTTTCGCACGTGTATCGTAAAACGTTTTCAGTACAGATTGCCTTCCGAAGTTATCGTCCTGACAAGAAATAAACCAGTTATTGCAATAGTGGGTAAAGCACCACCTGTATTGAACTTAATATTTTTGTATCAGCCCCTTTAGATATCCGGGTATTTCTCATTTAAACTGTTGCCCCTGCCATGTACTTAGGTACAGAAAATTAACGTTATCTAGCCTTAATTTTCTACCTATTTAAGGTACACCCGGGTAAGACAAAAATGTCACAAAAAAACATAAATTTATTCTCACTGACTTTTTTATCTGCAGATGTGTGATGTACTGTACGTGATAAAGAAGAAATCAAGCTTTCAATATAAATTTACATGATGCCGGTCAGCCGAATAGCTTTGGAGTAGGTAATCGACACTCAAATTTGCACTAATTTTTTTTCAAGACATTTCTCATCTCGAATCGGATCTCCAAAAATTCTCGAAATAATCACTTTTTTTAAACGTTCATAGCTCACGACTGATGCAGCTGAGCGGTTGCTGCATACTAGCGAGAGGGGCGGGGTGAAATGGCATCTTGCATAATATAGCCAGTGAGGTAAAAATACTACTATTTTAGTACCTAGTTATTGCGGTCATCCAATCTTACATTAGATCCGATCTTAGCCGAGTGTAACTTATATTTGAACAAAACTCTCGACGCAGGGACTACTTCACAAATAATAACCCTTAACTTTCGAAAATGGTCGTGACACACTTGTCAAACTAAATAAGAAATTAAGCGGCTTCATCGGGTGGATAAATGGAGATTTTGTGAAAGTGTCAGTCTTTATATTTATTAGTCTTTGATACTTACGACGTAGTTAATTAATAGGTAGATAATTCATTATGACAATGTGTACTCTATTAAACTATTATGTAAAGAACAGATAAGGTTATATTATTTGCGTATTTTGTATGAGTAGGCATAATAAAATGTGTACCTAACAGTGGCATTTGTAACATATATAACATTTACCGATGTGGTGACGGCAGTAAGAATACATTTGTCACCTCTGCCCGTGGGTGTCATAAGAGTCAACTAAGGCTCTGAAGTGTCGCTGACCATTTATTTATCGAACATCGATCATTATTAGGTAGAGATTCGTGGGAAGAGAGTTGGGGTGGTGACAAATGTATTCTTACTGCCGTCATCACACATCATCAGTCACCTGGGTAGTTCTATGCGATTATTCAGTCGCAACAATCAAGTCATTACCATTCCCAAATTATTGACGAACTGCGTATAAATAGTGGAGGGAGTCATTTTCGATTATCTTGTTGCAGACGCATGTTTGTCTGCTATTCTGAAATAATAGTCTCGTTTGTTTTATAAAACGGTAAATAAAGTGGCGATGGTAATAAACAAAAAAAACGCGTAACAAAATCGCATAGATACACCGACCTAATGATAAGTACCTAATTATTAATAAATGATTAATAATCAAGAACATCTTCGCAATTTCAAGGCCAACATCATGCGACTTCGTCGGCCGATAATGTTTATTTTATGAATTTGCTTATCAGTCAAATTTAGGTAAGATAATTATAATAATACGTTACAGTACAGACTTGTCTGGCTGTCGCTTACGCTTTTGTATATTGCTTCGTAAATAGTATAAATGAATTCGAGATTGATCAAATGCCGCAGTGTCTTCATCATCATTATTAGAGATGGGCCGATAATTATTCGGTATTCGGTGTATTTTGTAAAAGATCGTATTCGGCCGAATAGTTCGGTAATATTAGCGAATATTTACCGAATAAACAATGTAAATTACTAGCGTACATTTTGGCAATTCATTGGAGAAAGATACATATTTCAGCAGCCTAAAGAACTACCAAGTACAGATTTTTACGTCCGCTACTCATTTTCACAGCCACTACAGAACAGAACAAACTTAATTTTGTAACTTTTACGTGCTTTTACCTAGTTTTTCTAGCACTGTTTCTAGCGATGTGGCGTAACCGAATATTCGGTTCGGTAAGGCTGAACCGAATATTCGTATTCGTTAAAGTCCGTCTCTAATCATCATTATATTATTATCATCAAACGTCTGCTGCGTATCTGTGAATATTCTCATCGAAAGTTCTCTGTATTGTTTTTTGGTCATTTTTTGCCAAATCCTTAGGGTCAATTTCCATAACACTTAAGGAGTTATAGATACGTCGATTCTTTACAATATCCCTTATTAAGATCTGAAAGAGAATGTTCTTAATGGCGACTTGCATGGGAATTTTCTCATGAAAATTTCCAGTCATTTTAGCAAATTTTGAAAATGTTCTGCAACAAATTGCCCTATTTATTTGTTCCATTCTTCTTCTAGATAGATAGATAGAGATCTTTATTTTGCATCCAATGTTTAGTATACCCTAGCGTTATTCCGGCCTTTGCCAGGGTCCGCTTTCCTGCTACATTTCCTCCCCTTTACTCGATCCTGGGCATCTTCTACTGTTATTATTTGTTCCATTATTAAAATGAATAATTAATTTACTTACAGACAGATCATGTTTTTGGTAGCTTCCCAGGTGGCCTAATGGCCTATAACCACGATTAAGGCACTGGTCTCACCGCGAGCTACAAAGCTATGAACTATTGGCTAGAAACACGAACAAAAGATACGCACTCCCGTGTAAATAAAAGAGACGCGGCGATACTCGCCCAGCTATCAGCTATCACCGCCGGGCGAGTATCGCCATGTCTCTTTTATTTACACGGGAGTGCGTATCTTTTGTTCGTGTTTATAGCTCATAGCTCATAGCTTAGTAGCTCGCGGTGAGACCAGTGCCTAACGTGTTGCCTTGTCACACATATGTCACAAAGTCAAAGTCAAACTATTCTTTATTCAAGTAAGCTAATTAACAAGCATTTTCGAATCGTCTGACATTATCAAGGGAAAGAAAAAAAAACTACTTCTGGTTCTAACCCTACACCGTTCCTGAGAAGAACCAGTAAGAAACTCAGGTGGACTTATTTTTTCAAAACAGTATAATTTATTTATATTTATTTTATTTATATAGTTACATTTAATTACACGTTAGTTAACAGTATTACACCAATAATACCTAATACATCTTATTAAAATAACATATATGCACTACTTATAGAATTTATTACATAAAAAAGTTGACTTTTATAGACATTTTTTATAAAAATCTAACTTAAAAAGAGAGATAAATAAAGGATAATAATAATAAACAAAAATAATTAAAAACACAAGAGCGAGAGAAGCAACACGCCTTGATTCGCGCCCTCTGAATCGCCTGATGGATGACTATGAGTGATGAATGAAAGGTCAAAGTTCAAATGGTTCGATGGATTGATTTCTTAAATAAGTACCTACATTCATACCGGCTCCGGCTATTTTAAGTTTGAAGAAATATTGGAAGCGTTTAAGTTTAATGTCACCCGGAAACGAATAAGTAATTGGAATTAGGTCACTTTTATTTTTAGTACAACCGCGAATCCAGGATTTGGTTCATGGGGGCATTGACTTGTGATATGAATTATGATAGTATTTTATACCGGAATCTATTTTTCAATTGTTAATAAACAGCACCTAGGCATACCTAGATAGTGTTAGGAGAGGGTGGGGGCAAGTTGTACCCCATTGCCCCCTCTTAAATCCGCGCCTGTTTTAGTACGTACATGTAAAACAATTATAATTATAACGCTATGATAAATTACAGGGTTATCCATGTGAATTTGCCGTATGTACTTATAGGATTCGGGTCGGTATCCGCGGTACCTAAAGGTGAACGGGATCATATTAATTAGAAGTCGTATCTATAAAGGTGCGTGCAGACCAAAAGAGCATTCGCTGTTCTATCCCCCGCTCTACGAAATCAACCAATCACGTTTCGTGTAACGATCGAATTTCGTAGAGTAGGAGGATTGAACAGCGAAGGCTCTTTTGGTCTGCACGCACCTTTACTAAGACTTCATTCGTCAATACATCTTCGTCAACAGCTTATATCAGTCCACTGTAATACATAGGCCTCTCCTATTATTATGCGTATAGAGGCATCAGAAGGTATCTAATACCCATAATCGCCACGCTAAGCAAGCGGGTTGGCGATCGCAGTACCTAGTGTCCATGTCCACTATGATGACGCTGCCCATCATCATCATCAATGATAAATAAATAAATGGTCAGTGACATTTGAATCCCTTAGTCGATTCTTACGACACCCACGGAAAGAGTTGGGGTGACGACAAATGTATTGTTACTGCCGTCGCCACGCGGCCAAAATTGTTTGCAAATTGCAAACAACATCACACGCGGTGTCCGTAAACTTGTTTGCAAATCCGTATGCTTGGTTTGTTGTGATATGAAAAAGTAATTGTACTTCACGAATCATGGAATTCTGAAAACAACAGCAGCTATTGCTGCGGCTTCCGAGAAAATAAACCGATACACTTATCCGCGTTTTCACTTAGTGTTCTGAGCGAGCATTCGTTCGTTCTTGGGCAGATGAAAACAGGATTTCTCATAGGAAAATGTACGTTCGTCAGCCCACGAACAAGCAAATGCTCGCTCAGAACAGTAATAGTAAACGCGGCTTTCAGTACGGTCAATCAATTGAAACTCTATAGTACACCAAACGAAGGAAACTCGGAGGAAAAAACTCGTGTATAAGCGAATTTTGGCACAGTTGTAGGGAATGGTGTTTTAAACCACATACTAAAAGTACTGGTGGTTCGGGGTGGAGCTAACGGGGGGAGAGGGGTGTAAAGGTCCTTATTTTTAATGTTTCGTATAGCAGAAAACGTTCTAGTACATAAGTAATCTACATAAAATTCTCTACAAAAAAGATCTAAGTATGTTTCCTCTGGGATCAATGTGTCATGAGATAATAAAGCAAGAAGACGGACACTAAAGAAATAAACACAGTTGTTTAAGTAGGTATGGCAAATACAGAATGCTCGCGACAATTCCAAAAGATTTTAATGCTCAATTCCTGACCATATTTAGAGTCTTCAATGTTATATAAAATTTCATGGATTCGGCTTGGTTTCAGAGATAATCAACCTTTTTTTCGAAATAAGTTTTTCGACGTAACTCGTCATAAAACTTCTTTTTGATTACAATGCTACCACAATGTGTTTTAATATTACCACACTTTTTGCCTGGCAATTAAAAAATGGGAATAAACTTGACGCAATAACCTGTACCTAAAAAAAATATTAAAATAAATAGTTTTAACAAATTGTTGTTATGATAAAAAGTACTGGAAATGTTAAAATTATGCAAAAAGTCTAAAAAAAAAGACAAAAAAAAAATTTTTTTTGGTGGTATTTGACATTAGGTCTCATAATAATTTTTGTTTGTTTTGATGTCTAGAATGCATAGTTAAAATCTTTTGACGATGATTATGAGAATATTTTAGGTTTAGAAGATAATTAGGAATTTTATTTTTACAAATAAGTATACAGGGCGCGCCCGGGCGCGAGCATTCCAAAAGATTTTAAGTATGCATTCTAGATATCAAAATAAACAAAAATGATTATGAGACCTAATGTCAAATACCACCAAAAAAAAATTTTTTTTTCTCTTTTTTTTAGACTTTTTGCATACTTTTTAACATTTCCAGTACTTTTTATCACAACAACAATTTGTTAAAATTATTTATTTTAATATTTTTTTTAGGGACAGGTTATTTCGTCAATTTTATTCCCATTTTTTGATTGCCAGGCAAAAGGTGTGGTAATATTAAAACACGTTGTGGTAGAATTGTAATTAAAAAGAAGTTTTATGCCGAGTTACATCGAAAAACTTATTTCGAAAAAAAGGTTGATTATCTCTGAAACCAAGCCGAATCCAGGAAATTTAGTTTCACATTAAAGACTCTAAATATGGTCAGGAATCGAGCATTAAAATCTTTTGGAATGCTCGCGAGCATTCTGTATGTGCCATACCTACTTAAACAAATGTGTTTATTTCTTTAGTGTCCATCTTCTTGCTTTCTTATCTCATGACACATTGATCCCAGAGGAAACATGCGTATATCTTTTTTGTAGAGAATTTTATGTAGATTACTTATGTACTGGAACGTATTTTGCTACAAGCCACGGTTTACGAGTTATTTACGAAAAATTAAAAATAAGGACCTTTACACCCCCCTCCCCCCGTTAGCTCCCCCCCTATCCACCAGTACTTTTAGTACGTGGTTTAAAACACCATTCCCTACAACTATGCCAAAATTCGCTTATACATGAGTTATTTCTCCCGATAGGCAACTTTTGGTCTTCCTTAGGTGGGCTACTACGCCACTTTAGAACCATTTCAAAATGAAAAGTAGTTTGCAATGTATTACAATCTGATTGATAGTACGAACAAATAAAACGTGGAAGCCGCACACCATACTAAAATGCCTTTAAAAACGGTCCTGAATTTTAGTTGACAAGTGTCACCCCCTGTTCAATGCATCACGGCAATGAATTTGAATATCAACCTATAAAACTTAAACCGCCATTTAAAAATAGTTGTGATTGGTCTATCAAAGTTTTGATTGGCGATATTCTATAAAATAAAAAAAAATAAAAATAAATATCTTGGGACATCTTACACAAATCGACCTAGTCCCACGGTAAGCTCAATTAAGGCTTGTGATGTGGGTACCGGGCGACGATACATATAATAGATAGATACGTATAGATACTTAGATACATACACAGCCACGACCAAGGAACAAACATTTGTGATAAATAAATACACAAAGAATGCCCTCGCCGGGATTCGAACCCGGAACCTCCAGCTTCGTAGGCAGGGTCACTATCACTACCAACTAGGCTACAGAGGCTGACAAAAAATTCTATAAACATTTGTCAAAGATGTTGCGCCGAAATATGAGCGGTGTCACGAAAAGCGCTAGGTACCTATGTCCTGCCCATCTTGGCACAATTGAACAATTGGTTTTGGGGGCATTTTTGAGCTGGCGTTAGACGTCCATGTTATTATGGTCGCAGGATTGATAATTTAACGTTACTTGGACATGGTTTCTGAGTAGCCTAGAGTTGAGTGTAACTATCAGCGATGTAACGAATACTCGCATTCGCATGTTTTAAAATATACGCATTCGTATTCGCATTCGCAAACAATTGACGCGAATGTTGCGAATATTTTTATCTAATTATTTCATTTACTTAAGGCAGGAATTACTACATTCTAAGTTGACCTTAATACCTAGATGTCTAGGTACAAAAACATGCAACTCTAAAAATGATACATTTTAACTGAATGATGAATAAAATTTGAGATTTATTATTATTTTCAACTTTATTGCACAAGATTGCACATACAAAAGAGTATAAATAGCGGACTTAATACCTTTGGGCATTTTCTACCAGCATTATCTAATGTTTGTGTAGGTATATATATGTATGTTGTATATTACCCAATATTCGCATTCGCATTCGCGAATATTCCAAAACCGATATTCTTTACATCGCTAGTAACCATAGAGTACCTATATTGAATGCTAGTAACTATAGCTACTTACGTTACGTACTGACCACATTGGCAACGGATTTATTTTGATTCGGTTGCTAAGCAGGCGACCCCGTTTTGGCCACAAGATACCTATTTATATAACACGGTCAGAGAAACTGGAACATTAAAAGTATTTAATTTACATAAAAAAACATTTGATTAATAGATGCTTGACTTGACGAATGTTAGCACATATTTTGTAATGACGCAGTTCAAGGATTAAGCACGAAATTGGCGTAAATTAAATTTTCATCACACTTGCTGTGTAAGCGCGCCATTGCTTGCGTGCGTAGCTGGAGTAATAGAAAAGTTAAATTCCCTAGGGAGTAATAGACATGTCAGTACGTCATTTAATAATATTATGTCTTAAAACTTATTTTTTGTCGGCAAGAGTGATGAAAAACATTGTATGCATCACGGCCGGTAAGCGGAATACTAACTCGAGTCATAAAAACCTAACACTCTCGTTAGTGATGCCGTACTTACCTCCCTTGATGCACAATGTACTATTACCATTTTTAACCAACTTCAAAAATGGAGTAGGTCCTAAATTCGCCTGAATATTTTTTTTGTATGATTTTATTTCTTTTTTTATATCCCCGAGAATCATGTTTTTTTTATCGAACGGATATATATAACCCCGTGTCTGATGATGGGATCTTGAAGAATCGGTTAAAGACGGTTTTGAATGTTTTAATTAGGTGGTTATGTAATTTATCCAGAGTAGCCCGTAGTTATAGTTTCGCCATGTCTGTCTGTCTATCCGTAGCATAGCTCAGTGGCCGTTATAGTACTAGATTTTAATAAAATATATCACACATTTTGTCAGCCTCTGCAGCCTAGTTGGTAGTTGATAGTGAGCTCTGTCTACGAAGCTGGAGGTTCCGGGTTCGAATCCCGGCGAGGGCATTCTTTGTGTATTTATTTATCACAAGTATTTGTTCCTTGGTCATGGCTGTCTATTCATTTAAGTATCTTTAAGTAAATCTATTATTTATATCGTCGCCTGGTACCCATTGCCCACATCACAAGCCTTAACAGAGCTTACCGTGGGGCTAGGTCGATTTGTGCAAAATGTCCCAAGATATTCTTTTATTTATTTATTTATATTTATTGGCCTCGGCCCATCTCATAACTCTCGACTTCTAAAGAACGGAAGCACTCAGTCAATAAACGCTTGCGGTCACCCGATCTCACAATACTCGTAAATTTGCCAATATTCTCCGATGCATTTATGGGTCACACGTTTGAAATACAAATCTTCTACAAGGCTAAGGTTATCTATCTAAATATCTATCATCATCATCATCAGCCTATGATAGTCCACTGCTGGACGTAGGTCTCTCCTTTTAACTATGCGTATAAACGCATTAGGAGGTAAATGCCCATAATTGCCACGCTGGACAAGCGGATTGGCGATCGCAGTACCTAATGTGTCCACTATGATGACGCTGCTGCCCATCATCAATATTTTATCAAATAGTGGTCAGTGACACTTCAATCCCTTAGTCAACTCTTACGACACCCGCAGGAGGAGTTGGGGTGGTGACAAATGTAGTCTTACTGCCGTCACCACACGGCTATCGCTATACGGGTTATCTATACTGTTCGTCAATAGCAAATAAAAAAAAGTAAACAAACCTAAAAACTTGAATTAAATATTTCATAATCATATTAAAATATTATCGAACCGAGTTACTCACGTAACGTGAGTAACCCGGTTCGATAATATTTTAATATGTTGGAGTCTCAAGTTAGTTATGATTCTAAAATATTTCATAATCACCCACTTTCAGAACTTAATCTTGGTCTTATCATTATCACCAACGTAAAACCTTAAACCTAGAGTAGGTACATTTTTAGTTAAAATAATTGATATGTGTCAAAGACGTGAAATGCTATTGAAAGTCAGTCATATTTTATAAATATTGGATGTCCTATACCAAAGAAAAAACGACCAGGATTACCAACGTCCGAGGGGGGGATCGAACCCACGTACACAGCTTTCGCGGCTGATGCCTGCACCCTTCGGCCACTCGGGCTTAATAAAAAAACACAAATCTAAATATTTCTAAAATAAAACTATGAAAACGGATAGACTCGCGTATATTAACTAATTTTTAACTTCATTCCGACGTTTCGAACACTTTACAGGGTGCGTGCCTTCGTGGTCTGCGGATGACTTAGTTTATTCATAGTTTTATTTCATGTGTAATCCTCGCGGTAACTGAAGAAAATATCAAAATATTTAGTTAATAAATCATTTGATTTGTGTTTTCACAATTATTTCAGTCATATTTGTTTACATATTTTTGGATTCTACTGACGATTGGTATATATTGCAGATTAAATAGAAGCTTGTAAAAATGGCAAGCTACTATAGTTTACGGAACTATAGCAAGGTCATTTTTGTTTATATTGTTACGCCTGGTTCCAAGTGCTCTAAATATAGTTGGCTTACAAGTCTTCTATTTTGGTGATGTTAGTAAACTAACGTTTGTGGAATGCTTGTAACTGCTAGTACTGACTCAGTTGGTTTTTACCACGCTAGGAATATTTCTATAGGTTCGTCAGCCACTAGATACCTGGGACGTCCCATGTCCCATTTCATCATCATCTCTTCATGACCGATTTCAGCCACGGCGACCGGTTGAACTGATGATTACTGAGAGCGTCGCTCGTGTGCTCTCATGTGACTGACGTAGCCTATTTTTGCAACAAATGTGCGACTACATTTGCTGCAAGTCAGCACCCCACCCACGTATTTGTAGTTAATAACCACTGGTGGTCGGATTTTCAGTTCGTTCCGCTTATCGTCGAGTTCCCCTTGTCTCTTCTTCTCGAAGGCTTGCACTGCAGTATGAACAGAATGCCTCCATTTCGGACAATCCACAGCAGCCATCTCCCAGTGCGAAGGATCGATGTCACAGCACCGCATGTGGCGTTTCAGCACATCTTTATAGCGTAGAAATTGACCACCTTGCTTCCTCTTACCCTCGCTCAGCTCTGAATAAAAGATGTGCTTGGGCACTCTGCCCTCAGACATCCCGTGACACGTGCCCACTCCATCGCAACTGTCGCCTCATTAGATAGGCCTCAATGCCAAGCAACATTTACTACGTGATCAACCCCGAAATCGTAATAAAAAGTTGACCAAGTACTATGTACATTTCGCCTCGGCGGAGAGGTTTATGATACCAGTACTCAATATCTAAACTCTAACGCTTAATTTTATAGAAACTTAAAGCATCCTCTTAAAACATGCCAAATCAGCGCTTAAATAATACTTAATATCAGGATTTTTATGAATAAGCTTGTAAATTATGAAATATGCTACAATGACCGACCTTCACCACATCTTCTGTCCACCTTGTGCTTATCTTCGCTGCGCCTTATGAGACGTTACCGCCACTCGCGAACGTTTCTGCCCCAACGGTTCTACGTGCAACGTGCCCCACCTACTACCATTTCAGTTTTAGGTACTTAAGTTCTGAAACGGGTGACCTCATTTCGAATACAATTTCGCGGAGAGATTCCTTCTTCTCACGCAGAGAAACAGAGAGTACCTTGATACAATTGGTGCCGTGACCGGGATATCTGTACTGTTATAAAACCCCAGAAAACAATTGGGACCCAGAGATCTTTGAATACGTTTACTCAATGAGGGTTTTCGATATTTTTTGTCTTCACTCAAAAACTTACAGATTCTCTTTTTATATCGAAATCAAAATCAGTGATTTATTTAGAAAGGCATTATGCGTAGAAGTAGAAACCCCAGAGAACCATCGAGGCCTAGAGATCTTTGAATACTTTTACTCAATTCTAACGTACTCTAATACTTTTTTACAATTGGTACCGTAACTAGGATTCTGTACTACAGTCAATCAGTCAGTCAATAAAAGTATCGCACTGTTTTCCTTAACGAGAGCCATGTTTATGAATAGGTCTGTATAGTACTAAACTTTCGCCCTTGTTACAATTAGTGCCGTGACCAGGATTGTACTGGGAGAAAATAAAAGCGCCACTGTGTTTAAATTGTTTATTACCAGCGCACATGCGCCCGGTACTGGTCGGCCCCCGCCAGCCGCTTGATAGTCTCGTAGCCGAGGATGATGGAGGAGGAGAAGCAGGCGGACTGCAGCAGCCGCGCTGAGAGACCTTTCGCGTAAAGACCCCAGAGGGCTTTAATACTTATACTTATTAGTCTTTTTACGGAACTGGAAAGGCCACACTCCGAAACATGCCGATTCTCTTTTTATATCAAAATTAAAAAGTCAAAACAGCAATTTAGTTAGAAAGACATTTTGGGTAGAAACCCCAGAGAAACATCGGGGCCGAGAGATCTTAGAATACTTTTACTAAATTTTAACGTAAATTATGACCTATTATCAATACCTTTTTACAATTGGTGCCATGTAGTGATGTGCCGTTACCGTAAATTACGAGAACAAAGAGAACTATCGGGTAACTTTCTCGGTAAAGTTCTCCGGGCGGGTAATTATGGAGAAAGTGTTTTAAGTTATTACTTTTTTCATATTTTTTTCCAGAATAGTACTTAATTTAGTAATAATAATCTGACCTGAAAATTACATAAACATGTGACTAGTGGAACTAGTTTATTACCAAAATTACGGTAAATTACCGGCGTAAATTACGGAGAACGTTCTCCGCGAATTTTCTCCAGAGAATTATTACAACGCAAAATGGTATTTTTTTGTTATATAAATTAAACATTTTGATAAAATAGGCAATAATGGTTCATAATAATGCTTGCGGTATATGTATACATAAAATAAAATTAAAAACAGCGTTTTTCGTATGAATAAAATAATTAAATTCCACGAAATCATTAAGAAACAGAATACTTACCGTGAAATTATATCTTGCAAGTTTCTTAAATAATTAGTTACATAAAAAAAATAACAAGGACAATAAAAAAACGTTATAATTAAATGGTTTTTATACATTTACTATGGAAAATAAGGGAAACTTTAATTATAATGTCTGTCACGCAATTTTTTCCTCCCATGCTAAATGACAATAAAACTGTATCATCATCATCATCTTGGCCATAAGACGTCCACTGCTGAACATAAGCCTCCCCTCTGGACCTCCACATGTACCGGTTAGATGCGACCTGCATACGGTAAAGTCGTCTGTCCATCTTGTGGGTGTTCGTCCTACGCTGCGTTTGCCTAGCCGTGGTCTCCATTCGAGCACTTTTCACTCTGCGTGCAATGTGGCCTGCCCATTGCCACTTCAGCTTGCTAATTCGGAGGGCTATGTCAGTCAGTAACTTTAGTTCGCCTACAGATCTCCTCATTTCTGATTCGATCATGCAGAGAAACTCCGAGCATAGCCCTCTCCATAGCGACTTTGAGTTTAGAGATGAGGCCGATGGTGAAGGACCACGTTTCGGCGCCGTAAGTCATAACTGGTAACACACATTGATTGTAGACTTTCGTCTTAAGGCACTGAGGTATGTCGGACGAAAAGACATCGCGTAGTTTCCTGAACGCTGCCCAACCGAGTTGGATTCGGCGGTTGACCTCTTTCTGGAAGTTGGGCCTACCTAATTGGACTACTTGTCCTAGGTAGATGTAAGAGTCAACAACTTCGAATGTGAGTGATGTTTTCGCCGTTCACATTGATGCCAAGTCCTTGCCATTCCAGGAGCTTAAAGGCATCTTACATTGCGGCAGTAAACAGTTTCGGAGATATAACATCGCCCTGCCTTACGCCTCTTTGCAACGGAATTGTCTTCGTAGTCTGCTCCTGTACTCGGACCAACATTGTGGCGTTGCTATTCAAACACTTCAACACTTCGATGTACCAATAGTCAATGTGGCATCGCTGAAGAGACTCAAGCACTGCCCATATTTCTACCGAATCGAAAGCTTTCTCATAGTCCACAAACGCTAAGCATAATGGCAAGTTATACTCCTCGGTCTTCTGTATAATTTGCCGCAGCGTATGTATGTGGTCTATGGTACTATAGCCTTTTCGGAATCCAGCTTGTTCGGGAGGCTGGAAGTCATCAAGTCAAAACTGTATGAAAACATTATTAGCAACATGAATAAACAGTAATATCAATCAATTTTTAATGTAGGAAAACAGTTTTCTTTAATTTTTTTTTGCAGTAAGTTGTCTCTTTAAAATTATTGGTACTAGGATAGGATTATTGGATGGGAATAGAAACGATTTTTTTTTATTTTCATAAATTTGTATGGGAATTTTAATTTTTAATTTGCGGCATTTCTTCGGCTTCTGATCCTGAACAGAAACAGGATCATTTTCAGTACTTTGCCTAAAATACTCTAGCACTTTACTCTTGGCCTCATTGTTGAAATATCACTAACAGTTGTGTTGATTGACAGCACGTCGCTTCAATATGAACTGACTGAATTCAGTATTATAATTGAATCAAATTTACACCCTATTCCCAGATAATTCTTAGAAAAGGGTATCACAGGCTCATAATCGCAATTGCCTATTTTAAATCCTAGGTAATTGAATACTCAGCTACCGATAAGAAAACCTTTGGTAAAGCCGCTTACCGCTTACGGGTCAGGTAAGGGGTTTATACGAGTACCTATTTTACCTGCTTGAACGTCAAAATCACCTATAAAACCCTGTCATTAGTAAAATAGCATTATGATACTTAAATGTACCACATATAATAATGGACATATTACAAGATATTATGCAAACGAGGAGTCAAACGCGAGCGGAGACTACCAGCGCACGACCTCCACCTTCGCCCGCCTCGTCCAGCTCTCCGTCCATATTGTCGTCGGGCGATGAATTTGCTACGGCGCCCGACACAGGCGGATCCAGCGACGAGAGCGGGCCGCCGCCGCCGCCGCCGCCACGACCACCTGCGCGACGAGGGCGGCCACCGCTGCCGGCACGCTTGGGGCCCGCGGGACATCCTGCCCCGCCCACGGCTCCCGCTGCCGGTGGTGTAGTGCGTCGCATGCGATGGACTCAGACAATGAATGAGAATTGCATGCGCGCCTACTACGAGGCTACAGAGGGGGGAACCCGACTGACCGCGTACCGTTCCAGGATTCTGCCTCTGTTTCAGGCTCTTGAACCCGCCATCGCCGTATCGGAGCAACGACTAGCGGATCAGGTGCGGGTCATTCTACGTTCTAAGCGTTTGGATGACTCGACACTTGATCGGCTTCGCCTGCAGGCCCTCTCGACTCGCGCAGCTGCCACCTCGGTGCGGGACCAGCCCGCCACGTCGCCGGATCCGGTGCCGACACCCGACCTGGCACCGGGGGCGCCGCGGGTTGATCCCAGTGCCGATGAGGAGTATTTTGCGAGTCAGAGTGTAAGTACTGCAACTGATGAGCATCTGAGGAGGACTTTGGAAGAGGCGATTATGGCATATCGCTCCACACCCAACTCTAGGCCACGGTTACCACGCTTGCCCATGAATAGACGCAATCTAGCGTTAATGGGAGCCCTAAACGCTTTACTGGAGCCGTACATACGGTCCAGTAAAGATTTAGACGATACGCACTCGATCATGTACTGCGGGGCCATTGCGGCGTGCCGTGTTGCTCGAGTCAAGTTCCCGGACGCTGACCGTGCACCTAGGACCGCCGGAGGTGTCCCCGCATGGCAAGTGCGGATCGAGCGTCGTATCGAATCGTTTAGGGCCCTCATTGCAAAGCTGATCTGCTTCAGGGGGGGCAATAACCGCCCCCGAGTAATGCGCTTTGTGAACCAGGCGTTCGCAGGAACGGGCATTATGCCCTGCGACTACATGGCCAACCTCACAGAGCGCATTGACTTTCTGAAGCAGAAAGTTTATGCATGGGCAAGCCGTATCCGCCGCTACAGAGAGCGTGTGGATCGATTTCAACAAAACCGTCTCTTCCAAAGTGACCAAAGGAAGTTATACCGAAGGTGGGAGGAAACCGATCATCATTTGTCCGACGCGCATCTGCCGGATGCTATTGCCATGACTGATTTCTGGCGTAGCATCTGGTCGGCGCCCGTTGGACACATGGAGGGCGATTGGATGAACGTTGTTGAACGTGAGTGCGAGAGCATCGAACCTATGGAGGCAGTTGCCATCAGCCCCGATGACGTAAGTTGTGCCATCCGACCTGCCCAGAACTGGAAAAGTCCTGGACCGGACGGATTGCACAATTTCTGGATAAAATGGTTTCGGTGCTCGCACTCGCGATTAGCAACGCAATTCCAACAAGCCCTTGAGCTTGGTTCCCTGCCTCCTTCCTTAACAACAGGTGTAACCTTCCTGCTCTACAAGTCCGGTAGTACCACGGAACCGAAAAACTACCGACCCATCACGTGCTTGCCTACACTCTACAAGCTCCTTACATCCATTTTGAGAGCAAAAATTAACACGCACATTGTTGCGAACAATGTTCTGGCCTCTGCTCAAAATGGATGTAGGGTTGGGTCCCGTGGTACTAAAGAGCTCCTCCTCATCGACATGACCATTTGCCAGCAAGTCCGGCGTAACAAAGGGACCCTCTCCGCCGCTTGGATTGACTACAAGAAGGCCTATGATTCGGTGCCTCACTCATGGTTGAAAAGGGTCTTGGAGCTGTATAAAATTGATGCAGCTTTAAGATCCTTTCTCGGCGCGTGTATGGGGCAGTGGACCACAGTTCTTCGTCAACCAGGAGGCGGAGATGACCCCTCTGGCCCGCAGGACTTCATAAGGATCGAGCGAGGAATATTCCAGGGTGACAGTCTGAGTCCCTTATGGTTCTGCCTAGCTCTGAATCCCCTCAGCACACTGCTGAAGGATTCAGGACTAGGTTGCCGGCTTCGGAGAGAGGGTGAAGTCATTTCTCACCTTCTGTATATGGATGATCTCAAATTATTTGCACCAAATAGCCAAGACTTGTTGGAGCTACTGCGAACCACAGAAGTTTTCAGTAGTGCCATCAATATGGAGTTTGGTGTCGATAAGTGTGCGGTTATGCATGTGCAGCGGGGGAAAGTAGTAAATTCAACAAATTTACAGCTTTCTGAGACAATGTCGTTCAGATCTATCTCAGAAGCAGAAACCTATAAATACCTTGGTATGTCACAGTCTTTGGGTATTGAAGATATGGGAATTAGACAGGCGGTGAAGGAGCGCTTTTTCAGTCGGCTCACAAAAGTACTTAACAGTCTTTTGTCAGGAGGCAACAAAGTGCGCGCCTTCAACGCCTGGGTAATGCCCATACTCACATACTCCTTTGGCGTACTAAGGTGGACTCAGACCGAGCTGGACGCCCTGGATCGAAGGGTCCGTACACTGCTCACCACACATCGAATGCTACACCCGCGCTCATCAGTTATGAGATTGTACATCCCGCGGAGGTGTGGGGGTCGCGGCTTCTTAAATGCCAAAAACCTCCACAACCACGAGGTGTACAATCTTAGAAACTATTTTCTTAACAATGAGTGCGGGATGCATCGAGATGTGGTGGCAGTAGACCGGAACCTCACGCCGCTCTCCTTGGCAAAAGAGAACTGGCGCAAACCTGTGGTACTAAGCACCGAGGACCGCAGGGCGGTATGGAAGAGCAAGGAGCTACACGGGCGGTTCTACAAGGCCCTCACGGGACCTGACGTAGATCTGCTCGCGTCGGTGAACTGGCTACGATTCGGGGACCTCTTCGGAGAAACCGAGGGTTTTGCCTGTGCAATTGCTGACGAGGTTATCATGACGAATAACTACCGGAAATATATCCTGAAGGACGGTACGGTTGACATTTGTCGGGCATGCCGCCGTCCCGGTGAGTCACTCAGGCATATTATTTCCGGTTGTTCTCAGATTGCTAACACCGAGTACTTGCACAGACATAACCTCGTAGCCAGTATTATACACCAGCAGCTTGCTCTTCAATACGGCCTTGTGGACGTCGAAGTGCCATACTACAAGTACACAACTGCACCAGTTCTCGAAAATGGTCGTGCCACGCTCTATTGGGATCGACCTATCATCACGGACAGGACTATTGTAGCCAATAAGCCTGATATCGTGCTGGTAGATCGATCGCAGCGCCGGGCTGTGCTCGTCGACGTCACCATCCCCCATGATGAGAATCTCGTGAAGGCCGAGAAGGACAAGTCCAGTAAGTACCTAGACTTGGCCCACGAGATAACCGCCATGTGGGATGTTGACTCGACGATCATAGTCCCGATAGTCGTTACAGCGAACGGTTTAATAGCGAAGAGTCTCGACCAACATCTTAAGAGTCTCTCGCTAGATGGCTGGGTCAAGGGTCAGATGCAGAAGGCGGTAATCCTGGACACGGCCCGGATAGTCCGTCGGTTCCTCTCTCTGCGACCTTAACCACCGGCAGCTTGGGCCCGCCCCGTTGCCGGCGGCACCCTAGGTTAGGTTTTTATAATGTGTTTATATTTTATATTGTTTTTGTATGTTGTATTGTATTTTACTTTTATAACCATATTATAACAACCTAGCCTAAGAAAATATTGAAATAAAGAGAATAATAATAATAACCCAAGGGGACCCGTAGGACTCTCAGCTCTGGCTTGCCTTAACTGGCCGTCCAGAGAGGAGTCGTCAGAGCTATATGCTCCAGGGGTGGAAGTGTAAATTTGCGTAAGTCGCGAGTTGGTGCAGCGGCTGTCAAGCCACTGCGCAGAAAGCGGTGTACACCTCTCTACACTCCTGAGCCGCCTACACCGGTGTTGCCCCTGGCTGTCTCTTGTGACGGCATTTACGGGGGCCCATCTAGTCGGCGGCGAGTCACCGCCTGCCTCGATAGCAAAGAGAAATCATTGTTATGGCAGGTGTCCGGACCTCTTTTCTATAGTTCCATTTCTGATCCATCCATCCTCCATCACCATAGCCCATTAGTCTTTTCCATTACTTCTCAATAGTCTCTATACGCCTGCTGGGACCGGTTTACGGATATGTATTTGTGCCCGTGAATGGGTTGCAGCAGGTGTACAACACAGCAAATTTCTCCAAAGGGCCTCTACGTGTTGGATCTGTATCCCCGCGCAAGCCTATCAAAAAACCGGGATTTGTAAGCCCGTGATCGCCAAGGAGATACAAATAATAATAACAACTTTTATTTCGGACGTAGTCCATATAACTAACTACTACATATTTAAAAATAAATAATACTAATTAATAAAATAATACTATATCTAAGAAGTGTGGAGCTTAGTCCATCTCTGCAGTAGAGGAGAGTCCCACCTCTCTACTAACGCCTTCAGGATGCTGTTGGAACTGCCTCGCCAACGGTTTAATAAGGAGGCACATCGCTTTCTCATGATTGCGTCGAACCCATCTACTTGCGCCTCCGCAAACATTCCCGAGGCGCTGCAGTAGCGAGGCAGACCCATCAACATCCTGTAGGCATTATTATATTGTACTCGTAGGTCGCTGTACGCTCGCTGCGTAAAGCTACCCCACAGGCTGCAAGTGTAAAAAGTTTGGCAGTATGCTTTGAATAACGTTACCTTTACTGGAACTGTACACCGAGCAAACCTGCGGCATAGCATATTGCAACGAACGGCCAGCGCCCTACGCTCTCTTTCTATGTCAATATTATCGCTGAGGTCTTCCGTCACCCAATGTCCTAAATATTTAAATTTTTCTACTCTGGGTAGAGGTGTGTTATATAATGATATGTCAGGCAGATCGATGTAGGTCTTGGATTTTGGTTTAAAAACCATTACCTCACTCTTTTTAACATTATATTTAAGCCCATGATTCTCAGCTATAAAATAATATAAAATACGATGCAGACAAAATATTCATATGCAAATTGCATAGAAAAAAATACTATGGGAGAAAGTTACCGTAATTCTCGGTAATTTACGGTAAAGTTCTGCAATGAGAATTACGGAAAGTGTGAAATTACCCGACGGCACATCACTAGTGCCATGACCAGGATTCTGTACTAGAATTAAATAAAAACATCTTATTGTGTTTCCTAATTGGGAGCCATGCTTATGAATTGGGCTGTAAAGTACTATACTCGCACAGAAATATGGCACCTTGTTACAATTGATGCCGTGACCAGGATTCTGTACGAAAATTAAATACAAGTATCTTATTGTGTTTTCGTAATTGAGAACCATGTTCATGAATAGAGCTGCACCACAGTACCAAACTCGCAAAGAAAAAGGGTACTTTGTTACAATTGGTGCCGTGACCAGGATTGTACTGGGAGAAAATAAAAGCGCCACTGTGTTTAAATTGTTTATTACCAGCGCACATGCGCCCGGTACTGGTCGGCCACCGCCAGCCGCTTGATAGTCTCGTAGCCGAGGATGATGGAGGAGGAGAAGCAGGCGGACTGCAGCAGCCGCGCTGAGAGACCTTTCGCGTAGAGACCCCAGAGACCCTCCTCGGCCCAGAGATCTTTGAATACGTGTCGCATCGTGCCGACGCCTTCTACCTGTGGATAAAACAGGTTATCAGTAACGTAAGTCATTCTTTACTTCAACCCTCAGAAATAAATGTAGTCAACGATTTGACAGCCGTGAATTTTACATCGAATGTGCCTGTGTCACCAATACTAAAACCACGCAGACCAGAACTTGAATCTGGATGGGATTCATTTTTAGATAATTAAAACCAAATCAGACTTTTATCTTAATTATCTGACAACTAATCAAGACTAAGACGTTCCAAACATTAATACGACCACCTACGTAACCTAGTTGAGGATGAGGATTGAAGTCCCGGTCATCATCATCATCATTTCAGCCATAAGACGTCTACTGCTGAACATAGGCCCTCCCCTTTGGACCTAGACCGGTTGGAAGCGTCCAGTGTCTAAAATGCATAGTTAAAATCTTCGCAATGCTCGCATGCACCCTGTCTCTGAAGGCGACTGTAATAGTGATCTTTGGGACACATGTGGGCCGTGTGGTGACGGCAGTAAGAATACATTTGTCACCACCCCAACTCCTCCTGCGGGTGTCGTAAGAGTCGACTAAGGGATTGAAGTGTCACTTACCATTATTTAATAAAAGATTGTTGATGGGCAGCGTCATCATAGTGGACACATTACTGCGATCGCCAATCCGCTTGCCCAGCGTGGCGATTATGGGCATTTACCTCCTAATGCATCTATACGCATAGTTAATAGGAGAGGTATACGTCCAGAAGTGGGCTATCATAGGCTGATGATGGGTTACCTGTAGCCTGGCTCGCACGATGTCCAGCGGGTTGGTGAGGATGGTGGTGGTGAACCCGCCGAGGGTCCCCGCCACGCACTGGATGAGGAGGTGGGACACCCACGTGGGACACAGCTTTAATAGCTCGTCTGAAACAAAACAATAGGTTGTCGTCAGAAATCGATCACTCTTGACATAAACCATTTTTGTATTTTTACAAGCTTTATATTAACTTCATTTTCATCATCATCATCATCATCATCATCAGCCTATCTTAGTCCACTGCAGGACGTAGGCCTCTCATATTAACTATGCGTATAGACTGAAAATATCGAAAAAAAAAACAAAAAGTTTTTTTTCGGGAATGTATGAAACTTCGTTTTTTTCGGATTTTTTCAGAAGCAATCAATGTCACTGTCACCCCTTGCCATCTGTTTCAATTGACTTTTTCTCTGTGACATCGCGTTCTCCTGTTATAAGTGAAAATTAGACCTAATTTACATTGGTTTAGAGTTGAAAATTAAAGTGGAAAATTTCATTGTTTTTTTTTTTCGAAAAAACCAGGAAAAAAACGAGCTGTTTGGAAAGAAACGGGATTTAATCCGGCAATTTTCAACGCATTAGGAGGTAAATGCCCATAATCGCCACGCTGGGCAAGCAGATTGACGATCGCAGTAATATGTCCACTATGATGACGCTTCTGCCCATCATCAATCCTGTAGAATGGTCAGTGAGACTTCAATCCCTTAGTCGACTCTTACGACACCCGCAGGAGGAGTTGGGGTGGTGACAAATGTATTCTTACTGCCGTCACCACACGGCAACTTTATTTTGTATGTTTGCAAATCTTGCAACGAAGAATTGAAACAGTTGCGGTGTACCAATTGAGCTGAAAGGACCATGGGCAATTTTGTATGGAGCCTGGTCCTGAAACCAACAGAGCTGAAACTTAAGTAATTAAATAGGTCTTTAAATCTACTTTATTTCATTATATGGGCACAAAGCCGAATTCCATTGCAGAACTGAGATATTCATATTCAAATCAGGTAAGTTTTCTTTTAAAATATATCGCCGCTGTTGCAAAACCGAACGGCGTCCTTCTATTGCCATGTTTTCATATTATGATGATAAGTAAAACACGATATTCAACAAGAAATGACACCGAACGAACATAATTAATGGAAATGTCGATATTCCTACATTAATTTTTTAATTAGGTTTGTTCAATACCTACCCCCCACAATCAAATCAACTCTGAATGAATTTATCGTAGCTCGTACTCACCACGACTAAAATACAAAATATCTTAGTTCTGCAATGGAATTTGACTTTGTGCCCATATAATGAAATAAAGTAGATTTTAAGACCTGTTTATTGACATAACTCTCAATGCTGTTGGTTTCAGGACCATTTTGACGCATGGTCCTTTGGTACACTTACGTAATTACAATTTAGCTTTAGCTTTTACAATTTAGCGAATAGTTTTACAATTTGCGGCTACTTCCATAATACCCGGACCGGATTACAAAATTCGTTAGATAAAATTATCACTATCGTTTTCCCAGGCATATAAAAGAAAGTCAGCTAATATTTATTTGACAGATATGTATAGAATAAGTCGTGTAAATATATTTTTGATACATAAACCTTGGTACTACGAGTTGGGTACGGTCGGCTCTAATAATATGTATACGATTTTGATCCTTATACCTTTGACATACGTTTCGAAATGTATACATATTATTAGACGTGACTGTACATAGGCAGCCAGGGATCATCTTCATGGTAGTCCCAATCTTTGATTGACGTCTTTATCGCTCTTATAAAGCGTTTTTGAGCCGGCTTAAGCCGAGTCCACGTCGATTGATTTGGGTAGATGCTTAGCGTTGAAAATGTTGGAAAAATCTAATGTTTTTTCGGGAATGTTTGAAAATTTCGTTTTTTTTTCGGGTTTTTACAGAAATACTCATAATCACAGTATACACACCTTGGTACGCGGTGTAGAGCGCCCACCACAACGCCGAGTTGGGTACATAGGCGGCGAGAGACGCGAGGTACCCGCGGTAGTACCCGAGTACCCCGTGTTGGAGGTACACGAAATGTATACATATTATTAGACGTGACTACACATAGGCAGCCAGGGATCATCATTATGGTAGTCCCAATCTTTGATTGACGTCTTTTTCGCTCTTATAAAGCGTTTTTGGGCCGGCTTAAGCCGGTTCCACGTCGATTGATTTGGGTAGATGCTTAGCGTTGGAAATGTTGGAAAAATCAAATGTTTTTTTCGGGAATGTTTGAAAATTTCGCGTTTTTTCGGGTTTTTACAGAACTACTCATAATCACAGCCAGGAATCATTATCATGGTAGTCCCAATCTTTGATTGACGTCTTTTTCGCTCTGTTAAAGCGTTTTTGGACCGGCTTAAGCCGGTTCCACGTCCATTAATTTGGGTAGAGGCTTAGCGTTGAAAATGTTGGAAAAATCTAATGTTTTTTTCGGGTTTGTTTGAAAATTTCGCTTTTTTTTCGGTTTTTTTCGGGTTTTTACAGAAATACTCATAATCACAGTCAGGAATCATTATCATGGTATCCCAATCTTTGATTGACGTCTTTTTCGCTCTTGTAAAGCGTTGGAAAAATTTCATTTTTTTCGGGAATGTTTGAAAATGTCGCTTTTTTCGGGTTTTTACAGAAATACTCATAATCACAGTATACGCACCTTGGTACGCGGTGTAGAGCGCCCACCACAACGCCGAGTTAGGTACATAGGCGGCGAGAGACGCGAGGTACCCGCGGTAGTATCCGAGTACCCCGTGTTGCAGGTACACGCGCCGCGCCACCTCGCGGGCTAGCTGCG